>PVIW01011324.1:0-38277 GCA_004026585.1 Noctilio leporinus
TACACATTTTCTTTTTCTGCTAAGAGCACACAGGTCCTGGCTCCACTGGACCAATCAGGGCTCATTAGGGGTGGACAGGGAGGTAGATGCAGCAACTATATACATAGGCTTATACTGTTCACTCCCACTTGAGGCATTCTGATTTTCCCCCTCCTCATTTCTACAGATTAGATAAATTGGCTTTCTCTCTGACTCCTGCTATCTTTGCTACTCCTCAGCACCCTTCAAAATTATCTACACTTTAGTCAACTTAATAATTTTTTCCCTTGTACAACAGTCTTATCATATCTACATCGCTATTAAGACTGCATCAATTGCAGCTGAGGGTGTGATTAAAAGTGGGGGTTGAATCAAAGATGGCGACAGAGTAGAGAGCAGTGCTGATGGCAGCAGAGACCTACAGGAGAGCAGGTGAGACAGTTCCAAACCCGCTGGCGGGCTGAGGTCAGCTCTGGGCAGTGGCAGCTCTACACAGAGGGGCATGTTTAACTGAAGCCAGGTCCAGGCTCCCTGGTGACTAGAAATCTGAGCAGTGAAGTGTACACAGTGAGTGCAAACTCAGGGAGATTGAGGAATTGAACTCCTGCAGGGGAGGGACTGTGTGAGAGCCTCGTTCCAGCAATAGGGAGAGGAAGCTCCTCACTGGGCCAGAGGCGGAGGAGAAGAGTCCTACGGGGAGCAGGAGCAGGGGAGCAGGGAAGTGCACTGGCTGGGATGGCGAGAGGGCCGAAAATGGTGCTGTTGGGCCACCAGGGAAACAGCAGCTTGAAGCCTCTGTGAGAGAGGAGGCCCAGCCCTGCACATGCACACAGGCTCCCAGGCTCCTGTGGAAAGTCCAAACTGCGAGGGGAACTTGTAGCTGGGGCAACTGACACACCCATTGCCGGCCACAAAGGCTGCACTGCAGATGTCCTGGGAGGGGCGTATCACAGAGGGGGCATAAAGGACTCCTCGGGGAGCCAGTCTGATTGGAGGATTGTCCCTTGCCCTGGGGAGCTGGGCAGTGTTGGCAGACGGGGGCTGCCTCCTCCAGGAGCTGCAGGGGCAGAGCCAGTCTTCACAGGAACCAGCGAGGTTGCTGGGAGCCCTGCAGAGGTGCCAGGTCCCCATCACAGGCAGGAACCTCCACCAGAAGTTGGAGGGCACACCCTGATGGCCCCAAAACACCGGCAGCCCTAAAACCCAGCTAGGCTACTGAAGGCCCAGCCTACCTGGAGGTTGACACTCAGAATCAGCCCTGACTGTGACAATCATAGGCCCTGCCACTCCAAGACCAGCTAGACTGTAGACTGCAGAGACCTGACCAACAAAAAGAGGCAGACTCAGGAAATGGATTGCTGCTAATCTCAAGCAACTGAGTTACACCAAGAGCTACATGAACTATTAATCCCCAATATATCCTTTTCAGAAGTTACTTCTCACATATTTTTAATTCCCCCCTATCTCAAGCCACCGAAATACCCAAGACCCTGCCCCTACCCTTGATTTAAAGTCTACTCACTCTCTGGCTACAGTGCATTCCCAGTCCTCAATCTAAGTATTTCTCCCCTCCCCAGCCACCTAAACCCTTTCTTTATTCTTTTCTTTCTTCCTTTTTCTTTTTTTCCTTCCTTTTTTTTTTTTTCCTTCTTTTCTTCCTGTTAAAGCACACTGGTCCTGGCTCCACCTGGACCAATCAGAGATCATAAAGGGTGAACAGCCACCTAAACCTTTTCTTTATTAATATTATTTTTTCTCTTTCTTGTTATTTTTTCCCTTTTTTTTAAATTAAAAAAATTTTTTTTCTTTTTCTCTCTGCTGTAAGCCCACAGGTCCTAGCTCTACCTGGACCAATTAGGGATCATTAAATGTGAATAGCCACCTAAACCCTTTTTGCTTAGAAGACTATAATAAAGATATAGAAAGCAACACACTAATAGTAGGGGATTTTAATACCCCACTATCAACAATGGACAGATCTTCCAAACAAAAAATCCCAAAAGATGTGGTGGCATTGAACAACACTCTAGATGAAATGGACCTAACTGATGTATACAGAGTCTTTTACCACAAAGAAGCAAAATACACATTCTTTCAAATGCACATGGATCATTCTCTAAGATAGACCACATGTTATGTCACAAGACAAGCCTCCACAAATACAGGAAAATTGAAGTCATACAAAGCATCTTCTCAGATCACAATGGCTTGAAACTAGAAACCAATCTCAAGGGAAAAAAACAAATATTCTCTAACTCATGGAGACGGAATAACATGCTTTTAAGCAATGAAGGGGTGAACAATGAGATCAAAGATGAAATCAAAAAGTTCTTGGAAACAAATGACAATGAAGACACAACAGCCCAAAACCTATGGGATACAGAAAAGGCAGTGCTCAGAGGGAAATTTATAGCAATACAGGCCTTCCGAAAAAGGTTACAAGAAGTTTATAAAAACAACCTAACCATAAAGCTGCAAGAACTAGAGGAGCAACAACAAACAAAGCCCAGAGCAAGTAGAAGGAAGGAAATCATCAAGATCAGAGCAGAACTCAATAACTCAGAGATTCAAACTACAATTCAAAGAATCAACAGGTCCAGGAGCTGGTTCTTTGAAAAAATAAACAAAATTGACAAGCCTTTATCCAGACTCATCAAGAAAAAGAGAGGACTCAAATAAACAGAATCAGAACTGACAGAGGCAAAATCACAACTGATACCTCAGAAATACAAAAGATTGTAAGAAATTACTACAAACAACTATATGACAAAAAATATGACAACCTGGATGAAATAGACACATTTCTGGAAATGTATAATCTACCAAAACTGAACCCAGAAGAAGCAGAAAGCCTGAGTAGGCCAATAACAACTAGTGAAATTGAAGAAGTAATCCAAATCTCCCAAATCTCCAAAGCACCAAAGCCCTGGATCGGATGGCTACACAGCTGAATTTTACCAAACATTTAAAGAAGAACTAACTCCTATCCTTCTCAAACTATACCAAAAAGTCCATGAAGAGGGAAGACTCCCAAACTCTTGCTATGAAGCCAATATTATTCTAATCCCAAAACCAGGGCAAGACACAACTAAGAAAGAAAGCCACAGACCAATATCTTTGATGAACATTGATGCTAAAATTCTCAACAAAATATTGGCCAACGATATTCAGAAGTATATTACCAAGATCACATACCATGATCAAGTGGATTTCATCCCAGGGATGCAAGGATGGTACAACATTCATAAATCAATAAATGTAATACACATCAACAAATTCAAAGATAAAAACCATATGGTCATATCAATAGACGCTGAAAAAAGCATTTGATAAAGTACAGCAACCATATATGATAAAAACCCTCAGCACAATGGGAATAGAGGGAGCATACCTCAAAATCATAAAGGCCATATATGAGAAACCTGAAGAAATCAATCTTCCTTGATTTAGATACAAATAAATGGAAGCATATACCATGTTCGTGGATGGGAAGAATTAACATCATTAAAATCTCCATACTACCGAAAGCAATCTACAGATTCAATGCAATCCCAATTAAAATATCAATGACAGACTTCATAGAAATAGAAAAAATACTTCAAAAATTTATATGGAGCCAAAAAAGCCCACAAAAAGCCACAGCAATCTTGAGAAAGAAGAACAAGGTAGGAGGAATTACAATACCGGACTTCAAACAATACTACAAGGCTACTGTCATCAAAACAGCCTGGTACTGGCATAAGAATAAACATACAGATCAATGAAACAGAATAGAGAGCCCAGAAATTAACCTAGGACTCTAGGGTCAACTAATATTTGACAAAGGGGGAAGGAATATCCAATGGAGTAAAAACAGTCTCTTCAACAAATGGTGTTGGGAGAACTGGACAGCAACGTGCAAAAAGATAAAACTAGACCACCAACATACACCATACACCAGAATAAACTCAAGATGGATAAAGGATTTAAACATAAGCAGTGCCACCATAAAGGTCCTGGAAAAAAATATAGGCCATAAACTTTTGAATATCCTATGCAGAAATATGTTTACTGATACTTCACCAAGGGCAAAGAAAAGAAAAGAACGAATCAACAAATGGGACTATATGAAATTGAAAAGTTTCCGTTCAGCTAAAGAAAATATCAGCAAAATTCAAAGGGAACCAACTGTATGGGAAAACATAATTGCCAATGACACCTCAAACAAGGGTCTGATCTCCAAAATATATTAAGAACTAATGAAACTCAACACCAGAGAGACAGATATCAAATGGGCAAAGAACCTGAACAGACAACTCACTGAAGAAGATATACAAAGGGCCCAGAGGCATATGAAAGAATGCTCAACATCACTAGTCATCAGAGAGATGCAAATTAAAACCACAATAAGATACCACCTCACACCTGTCAGAATGGCAATCATCAACAAATCAACAAACAACAAGTGTTGGTGAGGATGTGGGGCAAAGGGAACCCTCGTACATTGTTGGTGGTAATGTAGGCTGGTGCAGTCACTGTGGAAAACAGTATGGGGTTTCCTTAAAAAACTAAAAATAGAACTGCCTTTTGATCCAGCAATTCCACTACTTGGACCATACCCAAAGAACCCTGAAACACAAATTCATAAGAACCTATGTACACCTATGTTCATAGCAGCACTATTTACAATAGCCAAGTGCTGATAACAGCCTAAGTGCCCATCAGTGGATGATTGGATCAAAAACTTTGGTACATTTACACAATGGAATTCTATATAGCAGAAAGAAAGAAGGAACTCGTACCCTTTGCAACAACATGGATGGAACTGGAGAGTATTATGCTTAGTGAAATAAGCCAGTCAGTGAAAGACAAATACCATATGATCTCACCCATTACAGGACAATAATGAACAAAACAAACAACAAGCAAAACTGAACGAAATATATGAATACCGTGAATAGGCCTTCAGTGGTCAGGGGGAAGTGGGTTGGGGGAAGAGGAGAGGCAGAGGCAAAGAAGGGGAGCAGCTTAGATAAGAACCTAGTATAAAGGAACCATGGACATGGACAACAGGTGGGATTGACTTTGGGGGGAATGGGTGGGTGGGGAGGGGGACAGAGGGGAGCAAAATGGAAATAGATATAATACAACAACAATAAAAATTTTTCAAAAGTGCGGGTTACCTTGAAGGGTATGAGTATATAGCTAGGTTCATAGGCAGTTGAACGGGGCATTAAAGGAGAAAGTTATCTCTGAAGGTATGGTTATTTTTCCTGGACTGGTGGTTCTGTTTTAGGAACAGATCAAAAACATTGTGTGAGAAAGGATAGAATGAGTTGATCAGCCAACTGGAAGGAAAGTAGAAACACAATACAACCAATCCAAAATACAACCAGACAGGCCCAATTAACAAAATAACGGCCATCCCAAGAGCAGCAAGTGGAGGAAATCTAGAAGACTGCAACAATGAACTCCACAAATCTCCTAATACAGAAAAGTGCTCCACAAAGGCAGGGAAGAAAAGCACATTAATCCCACACAAAAACAAGCAACAATAGGCACCCACAATGGGGCGGGGCGGGGGGGGGGGAGGACCCAGTCCATCACCAAAAAGAAAGAAAGAATCCCCAGAAAGATCACTAAATGAAATAGAGACAAACAAACTATCAGATATAGAGTTCAAAAGAATGATGGTAGAGAAGCTCAACATGCTCAGCCAGCTCAAAGAAAATAATAAACAGCTCCAAGGGAACTACAAAGAACTCTGGGAGAGTTATAAGAAACTTATTGAAAATTACACCAGCATTAAAAAGGACTTAGAAACTATCAGTAAGAGACAGGAGGAAATGAAGAATACAATTTCTGAACTGAAGAATACAGTAGAAGGAATCAACAGTAGGCTAGAGGAAGCAGAGGACTGGATCAGCTACTTGGAGGACAACATGCACAAATACTCCAAGACAGAACAAGAGAATGAAAAAAGGGTGAACAAGAATGAAGAGGTTTTAAGAGAGCTGCAGGACAACATGAAATGCAATCATATCCATATCATAGGGATACCAAAAGGAGAAGAGAAACGAGGAATAGAAAACCTGTTCAAAAAAGTAATGAGAGAAAATTTCCATAACATGATGAGTGAAAATGTTACTCAAGTTCAGGAAGCACAGAGGGTTCCAATGAAGATCAACCCAAACAGACCAACTCTAAGACATATTATGATTAAAATGACAAATTCCAGAGACAAAGAAAGAATCCTAAAAGCATCAAGAGAGAAACAGCAAATAACATATAAGGGGGCTCCAATAACACTATTAAATGATTATTCAACAGAAACAATACAATCCTGAGGGAATGGCAAAAAATATTTTAAGTAATGGAAAACAAAGTCCTGCAAACAAGAATACTCTACCCAGCAAGGTTATCATTCAAAATGGAAGGAGAAATAAGGAGTTTCACAGACAAAAGAAGACCAAAAGAATGTACCTCTACCAAACCAGCATTGCAAAAAATGCTAAAGGGTCTGCTTTAAGAAAATGAAGAAACAGACAGATACATAGAAGAACACGGGTACAAAAGGGAAAAATGGCAATAACTATGTATCAATCAATAATAACCCTAAATGTAAACAGATTAAATGTGCCAATCAAAAGAAATAGGGTAGCTCCGAAATATACAAGGAAAATCTGGAGGACTTCAAGAAGGATATAGACAGCAACACACTATTAGTAGGGGATTTTAATTCCCCACTATCAACAAAATATTGGCCATCCAGATTCAGCAGTATATTACAAAGATCATATACCATGATCAAATGGGTTTCATCCCAGGGATGCAAGGATGGTACAACACTTTAAATCAATAAATGTAATACACCCCATCAACAAAACGAAAGACAAAAATTATATAATCACATAAATAGATGCTAAAAAAACACTTGATAAAATACAGCAACTATTTATGCTATAAAACCCTCAGCAAAATGGGAATAGAGGGAGCATATCTCAACATCATAAAGGCATATATGAGAAACCTGAAGCCAACATAATACTTAATGGACAAAAACTAAAAGCTTTCACCCTAAGATCAGGAACAAGACAAGGCTGTCTGCTTTCTGTTCAACATCATCTCGGAGGTTCTAGCCATAGCTATCAGCAAAGAAAAAGGAACCAAAGGTATCCAAATTGGAAAGGAGGTGGTCAAACAGTCATTATTTGCAGATGATATGATAATGTACATACAGAACCACATAGGCTCCACCAAAAACCTACTCAACTTAATAAGCAAATTTAGCAAAATAGCTGCATGTAAAGTCAATACCCAAAAATCAAAAGCATTTTTGTATACCAATAATGAAATATCAGAAGTAGAAGCTAGAAAACTAAGGCTATTTACCATAGCAACAAGAAAAATAAAGTTCTTAGAAATAAAGTTAACCAAGGAGGTAAAAGACCTGTACTCAGAAAACTACAGAACATTGAAGAAAGATATTAAGGAAGATACAAGTAAATGGAACCATATTCCATGTTCATTGATGGGAAGAAGTAATGCCATTAAAATGCCCATACTACCCAAAGCAATTTATAGATTCAATGCAATCCCAATGAAAATTCCAATAGTGGACTTCACAGAAATAGAAAAAATATTTCAAAAATTTATATGGAGCCAAAAATGCCCAAGGATAGCTGCAGCAATCTTGAGGAAGTAGAACAAGGTAGGAGAAATCACAATACGGGACATCAAACTATCCTACAAGGCTACTGTCATAAAAACAGTCTAGTACTGGCATAAGAATAGACATATAGATCAATGGAACAGAATAGAGAGCCCAGAAATAAACCCAGGACTTTGTGGTGTATTAATATGACAAAGGGGGAAAGAACATAAAATAGAGTAAAAACAGTCTCTTCAACAAGTGGTGATGGGAGAACTGGACAGCAACATGTGAAAAGATAAAACTAGACCACCAACTTACATCATATACCAGAATAAACTCAAGATGGATAAAGGATTTAAACATAAGCAGTGCCACCATAAAGGTCCTGGAGAAAAATATAGGCAGTAAACTTTTGGGTATCCTACTCAGAAATACGTTTACTGATACTTCACCAAGGGCAAAGGAAATAAAAGAACAAATCAACAAATGGGACTATATCAAGCTGAAAAGTTTCTTTTCAGCTAAAGAAAACACCAGCAAAATTGAAAGGGAACCAACTATATGGGAAAACATATTTGCCAATGATACCTCAGACAAGGGTTTGATCTCCAAAATATATAGTGAACTTATGTGACTGAACACCAGGGTGACAGACAGCCAAATTCAAAAACGGGCAAAAGACCTGAACAGACAATTCACTGAGGAAGACATACAAAGGGCCCAAAAGCATTTGAAACAATGCTCAACATCACTAGCCATCAGAGAGATGCAAATTAAAACCACAATGTGATACCACCTCACACCTGTCAGAATGCCCATCACCAACAAACAACAAGTGTTGGTGAGGATGTGGGGCAAAGGGAACCCTGGTTCACTGTTGGTGGGAATGCAGGCTGGTGCAGCCACTATGGAAAACACTATGGAGTTTCCTTAAAAAACTGAAAATGGAACTGCCTTTTGATCCAGCAATTCCACTACTAGGACTATACCCAAAGAATCCTGAAACACCAATTCATAAGAACCTAAGTACCCCTATGTTCATAGCAGCGCTATTTACAATAGCCAAATGATGGAAATAGCCTAAGTGCCCATCAGTGGATGATTGGATCAAAAACTTTGGTACATTTACACAATGAATACTACACAGCAGAAAGAAAGAAGGAACTCCTACCCTTTGCAACAACTTGGATAGAACTAGAAAGTATTATGCTTAGTGAAATAAGCATCAGTTAAAGACAAATGTCATATGATCTCACCCATACAGGGCAATATTAAAGAAAACAAACAACAAGGAAAACAGAACCAGATATATGAATACAGAGAATAAACCTTCAATGGGCAAGGGGCAAGGGGTTGGGGGGAGGGGGGAGGAAGAGGCAAATAAGAGGAGCAGTTTAGTCAAGAACCTGGTATGGAAGACCCATGGACATGGACAACAAGTGGGATTGACTTTGTGGGGGAATGAGTGGGCGGGGAAGGGCACAGAGGGGAGTGAAAAGGGGATGGATGTAATATAACAACGATAAAATTAAATTAAAATATAGTACATTCTGCAATGTTCACAGTCAGATCATACTTCCTGGACACAGCCCTTACTATTGCTGTCCTCATGGCCATCCTGCTGTCCCTCTCTGAAATGCATTAAAGGCAGGTCAGCAAATCCACTGCAACAGAAGCTGTTAAACTAAAAACATTCATCAGTAACTGTCCTTGAATGTACTTTCATGTCTCGCAACTGAGTCTTTTGAAGCATCCCTGTGCCTGGTTTTCAGAGGGAGTATCTGCGCCAGGCAGCATTGTAAGAGAGCCCCAAGGTCCTTCACCTGGTGTGTACACCCTGCCTCATCCCTGAAATTGTGAGTGTGATGGGTTTTACTCCCATAATTAAGTTGTGTCATATGGTACAGTTGACTTTAAGAAAGGGAGACTATTGGGATGTGCCTGACCTAATTAGGAGAGCACTTAAAAGGAACTGGGCTTTCTTGGAAAGACTTTTGAAGTGTGAGAGGGATTGGGCATTTGCACTCTGTTGTTGGCTTTGAAGATGAGGGCTCCACATGGCACGGAATGTGGATGGCCTCTCAAAATAGCTCCCAGATGACAGTCAGCAAGAAAATAGGGACCTAAGTCCTATAGCTGCAAGGGACAGAGTTCTGCTACAACCAAATGAGCCTGGAAGAGAACCCAGAGCCCACACTGTCCCTGGTCAGTGTGATATTTGACCTACAGAACTGTGAGCTAATGAATGTCTATGGGTTTAAGCCACTAAATTTGTGGCAATTTGTTACAAAGCAATAGAAAACAAATACACTGCAAACAGGGAAGAGGGAGAAAACACTCCAGCACTCATCATCTAGGTTAGCTTCTCCCAATTCCAACCAGTTATTTTGCAAATAAAGAATGGAGCCAGGTGGTGGGCTGATGGTAGCAGGGTCAAATGTCCTTGGAGAAATGTCTGGCTACCAATGGGATTAGTTCTCCTTAGAACTTAGAGACACTTAGTACTACTATTTTCAACTTTGGATTTTAGCAGCAATTCTTAGACAACAGAAAATAGTCCTGATAAATATCCTGCTACCTATAAGAAAGGCACTGACCCCAGTATCTTTATTTCTTTGCAACCATTATATTGATAAGTGCAAGATCAAGTTGTGATTAGTAAGCATTTTTATTTTTGTCTCCCATTGCTCCTTTCTTCTGTGGAGCTAATTAATCTCTTTCATGGTCACCTTCAGGTAATAAAATGTCTTCCAATCAGTTACTAGAATGTGTAACTCAGAGTAATTAGCCAAACTTTCAAGTTCATTCAATGTTACAGCCACACATCTTTCCCAGATGTTGTCTGCTGGTTATTTACAGTGGGGGGTAGAGTAGCTGGCTTTTTAATTTTTCTCCAAACTTGTGCTTTTAGTCACCAGCTCCTTTCACCCACACCTTGGTTTTTTACTCCTATGAGGTTAGAGCAGAGACAAGAAGGAAAAGAATATTCCAGGCTTGATTTCACTGCAGGTAAAAGACCCCCAAAGTAGAAGCATGTCTCTAAAGACTTCCCCAAAACCCCATAAGACAATCGCCTGCAAGCTCTGCCAACTCCCCATAGTGAGAGGCCAGCCCAAGACAGACGTGGGGCTTCACTTCCTCCCAGCTTGCCTGGCTTCTCCACGCTCCCGTTCTACATGTTGCCTAATTTGTTTCCTCTTTCCCTCAAGAGTCAGTGTCTCTCAACCACTGCCTCTGATGTTCTCTTCTTGTTTTTCTCTTATCTGGCCATAGTTTACCAAGCACTCAAGGGCTGCATCTCTTACTTCCACATGGATGACTTCTAAACCTGCATTTCTAGCACTCCCTGAGCTCGGAGCTCTAAGCTGCATCTAACTATTTGCTGAAGATCTTGAGCTGAAGGTCCAGTCTTCCACAGCATCTCAGGTCTCAGAATAAAGTCATTTCCCACCCGCTGTCCACCTCCTTCTGATGCTCTTATTTTTCATAATTTCACCATCCAAATAGGCCATCTGTCATTTGTTGCTGCACCTTTCTTCCTGCTCTCTACATCAAATCCATTGTCAAATCCTCACATTCATTTATAGCAGTGTTTGAATGGGTCTCTTTTCCATCACAGCTACTTCTTCCATGTTTTCACCACCTTGAGGGGATGGATGACTACTAGCAATTCGATGCATATTTTCCCAGCCTTCTTTTCTATTCATTTATTAAATAAGTATTTTCATAGACCAAGATTAAACTTTTCATATTATTATGTAAACTCATTATTTTTCACTGAATATGCTGTGAAATTTTCTAATTTATTTAATATTTATTCACAATATTTTTCAGATATGATGGCAGCTGAAGATTTGGGGTTTTGCATTCTCTTGTTCAGAGTCCCTGTGACCTTTTTCTCCTCTTTGGTGAGTCCCTAGATTCCATGGAAGAAAAAGAACAAGAAAGTTGTGCTTCACATAGGGCCTATCCTACCATGGTACACACATGCACTGGGAACAAGGTATGGTAAGGTGGACACGTACATTGCCTGACTTAGAATGAGTGGTTAACAAGTATTGTTGATAGTGGACAGGTGATGTAGGAGGAACAACTCAATGCAGAGCTTGGTTGGACTAAAAAGGGCTATCATGGTTTGGGCCCAGAACAAGTTAGGGGGCCACACCACAAAGGACTTGTGAAACTTCAATGAAGACCCCCTTTTTTCTTCCCTGTCTTGTCTTCACTGTGGAGAGGCATTGGTGTCAGTGACAAACTGTCCCTTTCTGGGGTTTACCCAGAATGTGGGACTTTCAAGGATGAAATGGAAGAGTCTTAACAAACCAGGACCATTTGTTACCCTACACGGTGACTCCCACCCTGAATTTATCTAAAGACTGTGGACTGATCCCAGAAGCTTTGACATGAACATTTGGTGTGGAGTCTGAAAGCAGGCTTAGACTTTCCAGCCAGAATGCTTTTTACATATGAAAGAAGTAAGTGTCAGTCATTTTTGTGCTTCATGTCTTGGATTCTGTCACTAGCAGCCAAACCTAATTTTTATTGCTAGAACTGTATAAAAGTAATGCTAATTAAATTGTTTTGCAAGAGCTCACCAATTTTATTCTTTTTGTTTTTTTTTAAGATTTTATTTATTAATTACAGAAAGAGGAAGGGAGAAATGAAGAGAGGGAGAGAAACATCAATGTATGGTTGCCTTTCACCTGTCTCCAGCCATGGACCTGGCTGGAGACCTGGCTTGCAACCTTATTATGTGCCCTGGCTGGGGAATCAAACCAGCAAACTTTGGGTTTGCAGGCCAGTGCCTAATCCACTATGCTACCAGCCAGGTATTCTTTTTTTCTTTTAATTTATTATTTTTAGAGAGAGTTGAAGGGAGAGAGGCAGAGAGAGAGAGGGAGAGAGACAGCAATGTATGGTTGCCTTTCACCTGCCTCCAGTTGCGGACCTGGCTGGAGACCTGGTTTGCAACCTGGTTATATGCCCTGGCTGAGGAATTGAACCAGCAACCTTTGGGTTCGCAGGCTGGTGTCTTATCCACTAAGCCACCAGCCAGGGCTCAGTTTTATTCTTAATTACTGTGCTATACAATAATAAAGTACGTACCCCAAAGTTACCAATGCAAGATTTATATGATTATAGCAATAAACATTCAGTTTATAGATGTTTGGCTTCTTTCAGTAGTCTGTGGAGTACATAGGATAGCCATCCTCTGACAACCTAAAAACATGGATGGGCATCTGGTCCTTCTGATGTGTGAAAGGAAGCCCAGGATTCTAGTGGACTACTGAACTGAAGTAAATAGTGAAATCTCTTTGGAACACCATCTGGGAGACGGTGTTAACGTATGTAAACCTGATGGCCAAAGTGCATTTTATTAAGCCTTTATTGCATGAAGTTATTTTCTTTCTTTTTATTTTAAGTTAATTTTATTTATTATTGTTGTATTACAACTGTTTCATTTTTTCCCTTTTGCTCTCCCCTGACCCTCCTTCCCTGCCTCCCTCCCTCAGCCAATCCCCAATTCATTGTCCATGTCCATGGGTCGTCCTCGCTAGCTCCTCATCTGATTACTTCCTCATTTCCCCCCTTCTCCCATTCCTCTCTAGTCACCTTCATTCTGCTCTTCTGCTCTTTTTTTTTTCATGTCTCTTGTTTCTTTCTGTTGGCCTATATGTTTTATTTGTTAGTCTCCTGTACTAAGTAAGAATATATGGTATTTAAATTTTGCTGCCTGGCTAATTTCACTAAGCATGATACTCTCCAGTTCCATCCATGGTATCAAAAATGGTAGAAGTTCCTTCTTTCTTTCTGCTGCATAGAACTCTATTGTGTAAATGTACCTAAGTTTTTTGATCCATTCAACCACTGAAGGGTACTTGAGTTGTTTCTAGCACTTGGCTATTGTAAATAGCGCTGCTATGAACATAGAGGTGCATAGGTTCTTCTGAATTGGTGTTTCAGGATTCTTTGGATATAGTCCTATCAGTGGAATCACTGGGTTATAAGGTAGTTCTATTCTTAGTTTTTATTTTTATTTATTTATTTATTTATTTTTAAGATTTTATTTATTATTTCCAGAAAGAGAGGAAGGGAGAAAAGCAGAGGGGGAGAGAGGAAGAGAGACATCAATGTATGGTTACCTTTCACCTGCCTCCAGCCATGCATCTGGCTGGAAACCTGGCTTGCAACCTGGTTACGTGCCCTGGCTGGGAATCGAACCAGTGACCTTTGGGTTCGCAGGCCGGAGCCTTTTCCACTGTGCTACCAGCCAGGGCTCTATTCTTGGTTTTTAGAGGAAACTCCATACTGTCTTCCATAGTGGCTGCACCAGCCTGCATTCCCACCAACAGTGCACCAGGGTTCCCTTTCCTCCACAACCTTCCTGGCACCTGTTTGTTGATTTGTTGATGATTGCCATTCTGACAGGTGTGAGGTGATAACTCATTGTGGTTTTAATTTGCATCTCTCTGATGGCTAGTGATGTTGAACATTTTTTCATATGCCTATGGGCCCTTTGTATGTCTTCCTTGGAGAAGTCTCTGTTCAGGTCCTTCTCATTTTTTAATTAGGCTGTCTATCTCCCTGGTGTTGAGTCATATTAGTTCTTTGTATATTTTGGAGGTCAGATCCTTGTTTGAAATATCATTGGCAAATATGTTTTCCCATATGGTTGGTTCCCTTCTCATTTTGCTGATGATTTCTTTAGCTGAGAAGAAACTTTTCAGTTTAATGCAGTCCCATTTGTTTATTTAATCCTTTATTTCCCTTGCTCTGGGGGAGACATCCATGGAAATATTGCTGCCTATGTTTTCTTCTAGGACTCTTATGGTGGCTATGCTTATGTTTGTCTTTTATCCATTTTGAGTTTATTCTGGTGTATGGTGTAAGTTGGTGGTCTAGTTTCATTTTTTTGCATGTGCCTGTCCAGTTCTCCCAATACCATTTGTTGAAGTCTATTTGCACTTCATTTATGTTCCTTCCCCCTTTGTTGAATATTAATTGATCATAAAGTCCTGGGTTTATTTTTGGGCCCTCTATTCTGTTTCATTGATCTATCTGTCTATTCTTATGCCAATACCAACTGTTTTGATTACAGTAGCCTTGTAGTATAGTTTGATGTACGGTATTGTGATTTCTCCTACCTTGTTCTTCTTTCTCAAGATTGCTGTGGCTATTTGTGGGCATTTTTGGCTCCATATAAATTTTTGAAGTATTTGTTCTAAGTCTATGAAATATGACATTGGTACTTTAATAGGGATTATGTTGAATCAAGATGACTTTGGGCAGTATGGACATTTTAATAACATTAATTCTTCCCAACCATAAACATGGCATATGCTTCCATTTATTTGTATCTTCCTTCATTTTTTCTTCAGTGTTCTGTAGTTTTCTGAGTACAAGTCCTTTACTTCCTTGATCAGGTTTATTCCTAAGTACTTTATTTTTCTTGTTGCTATGGTAAGTGGGATTTGTTTTCTAGGTTCTGTATCTGATGTTTCACTGTTGGTGTATAAAAATGCCTTCAACTTCTGGATGTTGACTTTGTATCCAGCTATATTGCCAAATTCAGTTATTAGGTGGAGTAGTTTCTTAGTGGAGTCTATAGGCTTTTCTATGTACACTGTCATGTCATGTCATCTGCAAATAATACTTCCTCCTTTCCAATTTGGATGCCTTTGATTCCTTTTTCTTGTCTGATCACTGTGGCTAGAACCTCCAAAGCTATGTTGAAAAGAAGTGGAGAGAGTGGACACCCTTGCCTTGTTCCTGATTTAAGAGAAAGAATTTCAGTTTTTGTCCATTGAGTATGATGTTAGCTGCAGGTTTCTCGTATATGGCCTTTATTATGTTGAGGTATTCTCCCTCTATTCTCATCTTGCTGAGTTTTTATCATAAAAGGATGCTGTACTTCATCAAATTCCTTTTTGGCATCTATTGATATGATCATATGATTTTTGTCTTTCAGTTTATTTATGTGGTGTACTACATTTATTGATTTGGGAATATTGTACCATCCCTGCATTCCTGGGATAAACCCAACTTGGTCATGGTGTATGATCTTTGTAGTGTATTGCTGGATCTGGTTGGCCAATATTTTGTTGAGAACTTTAGCATCTATGTCCATCAGAGATATTGGCCTATAGTTTTCTTTGTTGTGTCTTGACCTAGTTTTGGGATTGGAATAATACTGGAAAGAAACATCACTGTATGGTTGCCTTTTTCCTGACTCCAGCCACGTACCTGGCTGGAGACCTGGCTTGCAACCTGGTTATGTGCCCTGGCTGGGGAATTAAACCAGCAACCTTTGGGTTCACAGGCCAGTGCTTTACCCACTGTGCTACCAGCCAAGGCCAGCCTTTTTTAAATGTCTATTTGCTTGAAATATATTTTTCCATCCCTTTACTTTTAGTCTGTGTCAATCTTTTGTTCTGAGGTGGGTTTCTTGTATTTGTGGATCATGCTTCCTTATCCATTCAGCTACCCTATGTCTTCTTTTTTTTTAATTTTATTGTTGTTGTATTACATCCATCCCCTTTTTGCTTCCCTCTGTCCCCCTCCCCACCCACCCATTCCCCCCAAAGTCAATCCACCTGTTGTCCATGTTCATGGTTCCTTTATACTAGGTTCTTGTCAAAACTGCTCCTCTTCCTTGCCTCTGCTTCGCTGCTCCCCGCAACCCCTTTCCCCCTGACCACTGAAGGCCTATTCACTGTATTCATATATTTGGTTCTGTTTTGCTTGTTGTTAGTTTTGTTCATTATTGTCCTGTAATGGGTGAGATCATATGATATTTGTCCTTCACTGACTAGCTTATCTGTGGAAAACAGTATGGGGTTTCCTTTAAAAACTAAAAATGAAACTGCCTTTTGATCCAGGGATTCCACTACTTGGACTATAAGCAAAGAATGCTGAAACACCAATTCATAAGAACCTATGTACACCTATGTTCATAGCAGCACTATTTACAATAGCCAAGTGCTGAAAACAGCCTAAGTGCCCATCAGTGAATGATTGAATCAACAAACTTTGGTACATTTACACAATGGAATACTATACAGCAGAAAGAAAGAAGGAACTCCTACCCTTTGCAACAACATGGATGGAAGTGGATAGTATTACCCTATGTCTTCTTATTGGTGCATTTAATCCATTTACATTTAAAGTTATTATTGACAGGTACTTATTCATTGACATTTTTCCCCTTTATATCTGTGTTTCTCTCTGTCTCTCTCTGTCTCTTAATCTTTTTAAAGCAGATTGTTTAGCACGTCTTGCAGTGCTGGTTTGGTGGAGATGTATTCTTTTAGACTTTTGTCTGGGAAACTGCTTATTTCACCTTCCACTTTGAATGAGAGCCTTGCTGGGTAGAGTGTTCTTGGTTGCAGGCCTTTGTTTTTCATTACTTGAAGTATTTTTTGCTGTTCCCTTCTGGCTTGTATTGTTTCTATTGTGAAATCATTTAATAAACTTATTGGAGCTCCCATATATGTTATTTGCTGTTTCTCTCTTGATGCTTTTAGGATTCTCTTCCTGTCTTTGAAATTTGCCATTTTAATTATGAAGTGCGTTGGAGTGGGCCTGTTTGGGTTGATCTTCATTGGGACCCTCTGTGCTTCCTGAGCTAGAGTGACGTTTTCACTCACCCAGTTAGGGAAGTTTTCTTTCATTCCTTTTTCAAACAGGTTTTCCATCCCTTGCTTCTCTTCTCCTTCTGGTACCTCTATGATACAGGTATTATTGCATTTCCTATTGGCCTACAGCTCTCTTAAAACCTCTTCATTCTTTTTCAGTCTTCCTTCATTTTGTTGCACTGTTTTTTTTTTCATGTTGTCCTCCAATTTGCTGATTTGCTCCTCTGCTTTCTCTAACCTGCTTTGGATTGCTTCTATTGTGTTCTTCAGTTCTGAAATTGTATTCTTTATTTCTTCCTGGTTCTTACCGATGGTTTCTATGTCCTTTTTAATGCTGGTATAATTTTCAGTAAGTTCGTTTTAGTTGCCCTGGGCTTCTTGGTAGTTTTCTTTGAGCTCACTCAGCTTATTGAGCTTTCTTGTAACCATTTCTTTGAATTCCATGTCTGATAGTTTGCTTGTTTTTATTTCATTTTGCAGTCATTCTGGTCATTCCTCCCTTCCTTTTGGTGGTGGACTTTTGCTTTTTCTCACCATTTTGGGTGTCTGCTATTGCACGTTTTTGTTTCTCATATTAATCTGCTATCACTCCCTGTCTTTGTGGAGTGACCTTCTGTGATAGGAGATTTGTGGGGTTCAATGGTGAAGTCTCCTAGATTTCCTTCACTTGGTTTCTCATTCCAGCTGACTGATTGAGAGACACTTCTTCTACTACATCTCATATACTATTATCAAGCTGTTCCTAAAACAGAACTAGCACTCTAGGCAAACACCTTCCAAATATTTTATACCCTTAATCACGCTTTTGACTGTATATGAGCCTAGCTTAATATCTATACCCTCAAAGATCACCTTCACCCTTAATCATACCCTCAGCTACATATGAGCCAGTCTTTATAAGAATGTAAGTATAATAAGACTATTATAAGAGCTGAAAGACAACTGAGCTGACTGAAATATGGATAGTTTTTGAAAGGTGCAAAGGAATGGTATAGATAGTGGTGATAAGTGGTAGGGAGATGTGAGAGAGAAAGCAAACTACCTCTTATGTGGGAGTTAGTTGGGGGAGAATCAGAATATAGCAAAAAAAAAAAAAAAAAAGGGAAGTGAATAATATTGAGCCTAATCAGGAGTTATATATATTTATACTGGCATATATATACCTATATATAGATATTGTGTGACAGAGCAAATCCACATATATTAAAAAAATACTATAAGGAAGTCGACTTATAAAATAAAGTGAAAAAGGAAAAATTACAAAAAAATATGAATCCAGTTGATGAATAAGTTTCACCACTGCACTATCAGCAATGAATGGTATGATCTATATTTCCTATAGGTGAGATGGGAGTGTGAGGTAAAAAGGAAAGAGAGTGGGAGATGTTTGGAGGAAAGAGGGGTGATTTGTAACTTGCCTTATATTTATAACTAACTTTGTAAAGATGCCACACCTACTTCCCTGTCTACCCTCAGTGAGCATTATTGGTTAAGGTGGAGAGAGGGCAATTGTATTTTTTGGGGAGAAAGAAGAGTGTGTAGCACCTAATAGCACACACACAAAAAGTAATTTTAAAGACTAGAGAGAGGAGGACTACTTAGAGTGAGGAATAGGAATGAGTTGTAGCAGGAGAGAAAGTAGACTTTAAAACAAGAGTAAGAAGAGGATTTCGGGTCGTTCAATGAATAGAGAGAAGAGATGAATAAAAATATGGGATTTGGGATACACTATAATATAAACACTATTTACCTAAAGTGCACTAAATGTGAGAACTAGAGATGGCTATTTTATTTTTAATTTTTTATTTTTATTTCTATTTTTTAAAGATTTTATTTATTGTTTTTAGAGAGAGGAAAAGGGAGAGAGTCAGAGAGGGAGAGAGACATCAATGTATGGTTGCCTTTCACATGCCTCCAGCCATGGACCTGGCTGGAGACCCAGCCTGCAACCTCATTATGTGTCCTGACAGGGGAACAGAACCAGCAACCTTTGGGTTTGCAGGCCTGTGCCTTATCCACTGTGCCACCAGCCAGGGCAAGATGGCTATTTTAAAATAATATGTTGGGGTCTTTTGATTCATGTAGCTCTTGGTGTAACTCAGGTGCTTGAGGTTAACTGAGATCAAATTTGGGGTCTGTCACAGGGCTGGATCGCAATGCCACGTCCCCGTAGGCTGAGGCTCCAGTAGCCAGGATCTGCTGGTTCTGCAGAAGGGGACACCGTGGCCACTCTCTTCACTGCTGGTTCTTCAGAACGGGCTCTGGGCTCTGGGCTCCGGGCTCCGAGGGTGGTGGTGAGCAGCAGCTGGCTGTGCAGCTTCCCAGGTGGGTTCTGACACTGGAGGGGCATTGCTGCTTGTGTGGGAAGCTGCCTCTCATCTCTAGCTTTTCCTCTCTTGCTGGTTCTGTGTAGGTGGGGCAATAGGCTCCGAGGGTGATGGCTCACTGGCACTGGTGCTGGCACTGGCTTCACGTGCTCTGAGCGCCTGATGCTCAATATTGTTTATGCATGCATCGTCTCTTGTGCATATTTTGCCTGAGAGGCTCCACAGGGGTCAGCACAATGCTGCTTGGGAGGGGGGATGGTCAGAGCACCCCTCTCCACAGGTGGTGGCCACAGCTCTACTTTTAGGCTGAGGGACCTGTCGACTCTTGTATGCTCCTGCCTGGCACCACAGGCAGAGGATCTCTTGTCCCTGGGCTCTGGCTCTGGGATCAGGGCTTCCTCTCTCTCAGCCATGGAGCACAGCACTCACTCAGTCCTTCCCCTACAGGAGCTGAACTCCTCAGTCCTCCCGAGTTTGCTGCTTAAATATCTACTCACTCATAGTTTTCTGTAACCTCTGGACTGTGTATATCAGAATCCAGATGCTTACCACACTAATTCTCCAGGACTTGCATCTGTCCTGTGTTCCTTACCCTATTATTCTTTAGCCGTTCTGGCTCTTGAGAAAGCCATCAGCACTGCCCGTCACTC
Source organism: Noctilio leporinus (assembly GCA_004026585.1). NCBI lineage: Eukaryota > Metazoa > Chordata > Mammalia > Chiroptera > Noctilionidae > Noctilio > Noctilio leporinus. The sequence goes on from PVIW01011324.1 coordinate 20,225, forward strand.
TGCCACCATCTTCCCACTCCTATTGAGTGAAATTGTTTTCAGAGACATGGTGTGACCCTTGGCATATCTGCATCTGTGAACTAATAAGCCATTCTTTAAACCAAGATTTTTTCTGTGTTACAAATTCATGGAGAGTGTTTTTAAAATTATTATTCTATTGCTGGTCCGCTTCCCTTCCCTTCTTTCTCTTAAACAATCTGCTGTAAGCATTCAAAGTTTCTATTTATCCCAGAGCATTACTATAGCTAATTTTCTAAGAGCCTCTGAACATACCCCATGCCTGCTTAGAACATCTGCCCAGAACTTAAATCATTTTAAGTTGGAGAATCAAGCGAATGTTTTCTGCTAGGAAAAAAGATGTGAATCTTGGTATTCTATACAAGACTTTACATGATGGAAACAGATTATGCTGCAAATATAAAAAAGAAAAATATGGTCATCTTATTTCATGAGGAAATTGACACTTTTATTTAGAAAATTTGTATTTCTGAACACTTCCTTTACACATTACAGATGATTTCAAATGTCACTCTGTTAGGTTAATAGTCTACGCTTTAAAATAGATCAGAGTAAAAGCAGGGGTTTGGCACCTTTTAAGTAAGAAAGGAAAAAAAGAATTTTTCTAATGATGAGAGGACTCAGAAAGCATAACAAATCCTTTTTTTTTTTTTTTTTTTTTTTGACACAATAAAGAAATATTCCCGGCACATTACCTTTGCGTAACACCTGGAATATCTAAGTGGGATTTCCATATAATAAACCATTATCCATAATATATCAGTTACTAAAGTCACAGTGTGTTTTTAATATACTTTCCAATTTGTATATTTCACATTGAATGCTGTTTGCTGTGCACATTGGATAAACTGGTGAGTTGAGGTTATTTGCTAGAGGCAAGGTGGAGGAGTCTAGCTCAGGCAATACAAGGCAACTATGAGGTAGATTCTGACAGGATTTTCAGTAAGTCCTATGGAACTCAATGCTAAGAGAGTTTTCGTTTTGAACTAAATAGGCAGTTACCCATCCTTATTTACTCCTACCTAGGCCTAAGGAAAGAGAGGTTACCTATATACTACAACTCACTGATATTTATTATGGACCAATTCTATGCAATTTATTTCCCCAGGAAATAACTGGGGAACTGTGGGAGCTGTCCACCTCTGGATGGAGACTACCTATCTTGCTCTGAGGAGTTAAAACAGAAATCAGTGTCTTTTAACAAAAAAGAAACCTGTCCTCGCTAATTGAACTGCTCTTGGTCTTCTGTCCAATTTGTCTTTTCTTTTCATCTGTCTTCTAATATGAAATACCATAAACTGAGATAAATAAGTAAAGTATTCGGAAAGTGTGTGTTCTCAAAACTGCGTGCCGTTTCTTTCTTTCTAGAAAGACACCTGGTAATTGACTTCTTTACATTGCCAAACCATTAGGAGAAAGGGTAAGTGGGGGCTCAATTAGTTGCTCCTGGCTTTTCCTGTGAGATCTGATTACTGTCCTAAATGCTGCATGGCCAGGAGGTCAGGCCTATGGGTAAAGCTCTAGTCCTGCTGTGTTATACTCTAGGACTGCTTAGGCTGACTGTTAGCTCCTCTACAAAATAATGATTTGAAAAAACAGTGAACTGTTAGCTAAGTTTTTTGTCATTGTGAATAAGCATCATATTCTCCTTTCTTGACAGGTAGCATGAATTTTTAAAAATATTTTATTCATTATTTTCAGAGAGCAGGGTAGGGAGGGAGGAAAAAAGGGAGCAAAACATCAATGTATGGTTGCCTTTCGCCTGCCTCCAGCTAAGGACCTGGCTGGAGACCTGGCTTGCAACCTGGTTATGTGCCCTGACTGGGGAATCAAACCAGCAACCTTTGGGTTCACAGGCTGGTGCAATCCACTGAGCCACCCCAGCCAAGGCTGGTAGCATGATTTTTATTCTTAATATCTAGCTGGCAAAGGATAATGCTGTGGAAGTTTCAATTTTGCTTTCACAGGGGGCACCCCAGGGTGACGACGATGAGCTCATTCTTCCAGAAGTGTCCTATCTTAGTATTTGTTTCCTAATCATGATTCATAGTCCTGAATATCTGTGACTCTCTGATACTCCTGGCCAGATTTCTCTACTTGGTTGGCTAATTTAGAATGCAGAATTTCACCTACAGAGAAAGTTCAACACTCGTCCTTCACTCACCCTCCCAGGGGTGACTGCAGTGAGGCAGGCAAACAGGCTTCAGTGACTAGAGCGTGTTTGCACAGCTACTGTATTTATCCAAAGAAGAATATAAGATGTACAACACTCCCTAGTCCCCACCTGCTCACACAAAAGATCTGTCAGCAAAAGTAAAGATCTTAAAAAGATCTTTTTTTGTTTGTTTGTGGTTTCTCATTTCCTGAGACTTTGAGAAAGTTTGACCTAGCTTATTTCCCCCCCCTTTTTAATATATTCTATTGCAAGGAGAAAAGGTGATGTTCTTGTCACTAAGCAACATGAATATGGGAGAGTTCCCATAGTTGTTTGTTGTATAAAGAGCGTAATAATAAAGAACTAAAATCCTGACCTTTTTCCATTTCTTCATAAACCAACCAGAAATGACAGCAGGGTCTCAACATATTAATATAATGGGAGAGACACTATTCACACTCACAAACTTGACCTTCATAAACAAAGTTCTTATATGATAATGGCCAACATAATTTTTACAAGTTGGAGACACTATACAAATGTAACTTCTACTTCAGATTTATTCCAGGATTTTGTTCTGTGTCATAGTTTCAAAAGGCTACTTGATCTATTTCTTTGTGTGTGTAATTAAAAATTTTGTTACCCTAGCTGGTAGCATAGTGATAAGGTACCAGCCTGTGAACCCAAAGGTCACTGGTTTGATTCTCAGCCAGGGCAAAATAACCAGGTTGCAAGCCAGGTCTCCAGCCTCCAGCTGGAGGCAGGTGAAAGGCAACCATACAATGATATTTCTCTCCCTCTCTGCCTCTCTCTCTTCCTCTCTCTCTGAAAAATAATGAAGTCTTTAATAAGTAAAATAAAATAAAATTTTGTCTGGCATTGTTTTTGGTGTATGGATGTGCTTAAAGACTGAGAAATATGTGGGCCTGTTTCCTTATTTAGCACATGAAGAAAGAGAGAGGTTATTTGGTTCACCCAATATTATTACACCAAACAAGGTCTAGGGCTGTCCCTAGAATTCACTTGTAGTAGAATGCAAAACTTGGAGAGCCTAACTAAAAAATTTCCCGCAGTAAAGTTTCTTCTCTAAAATGGGGGGTTAACATAAGAAGAAGAAAAAAGCCTCTGATCTAACAGTAATTCTGTAAATACTTATTAAGTGGTATATAGTATCTGGTAACTAGTAGAAATAAGGTATTTTGAGTTCTTATCATGGCTTTTGGGGAGATGATGTCTTTCTGTGGCCTCAACACATGGTTCTTTTCATCTACTCAGTCATTCATTCACCCAGCAGACATTTATTGAGCACATACTATGTGCTAGGTACTGAGTTAGGACCTGAGAATACAAAGATTTTAAACAGGTCAGTCTTTACTGCAGGTAGTTCAAAACCAAACGAAGTAGGGAAGGATCATTTCAATTTGACATGCAACATTAGAATAATATGAAGGATGTTCTGGAAGCATAAAAATATGTTTCTAATGCAGTCTCAGAATGGAATGATGATTTGAGAATGCCTTCTAGAAGAGGTAATCTGAATTGGGTCTTATCAAAAGAAGTTGTCTATGTGGATTTGAAGGGATAAGATAGGAAACCAGGCTTCGAGTTGAGCATACACAGAGGCTTCCAGGTGAAGAATGGTGGTCTGTGTGACTATGGGAGCCTGATGTTGGTAAGAGAGAGAGGCAAGATAGGGTAATTGTTGAAAGCCCATTCTACGTGGACCTCACACAGAGATTTCGGCTGAAGAAAGCTTCATTTCTACATTTCAATGATTGTCAAGGTAGAAAATAGATAGTTGGAGTATTTATTATGCAGTGGCTCTTAAATCTTGAGATTGACTTGAGAGTGATTCTTGCTGTTGCTCACATTTCATTGGACAAAGCAAGTCACGTGGCCATGTATAACTTCCAAGGGGACAAGAAAGTGCAACTGTCCTACTTGCACGGACGGAAGAGAAATAGAATAGCTGTGATTACCACAGCAACTGATTTACTAGTTGGATTTGATCAGAAAAATTCAACAATTAAGATGATCATATTTGATGGTGTTACCCATTTTTTATCTTAATAATTATCTTAATAATTTTTATCATAATAATTCCCCCACATTTTGTTTCTGGGGTTGTATTTCCAAATAATTTATTTTGTAGGGCACAGCTTTAGTAGTCCCACCCAGAATGAAAAAAATTTTTGATGTGACTATTTTGCCTGAAGTGATCATCTGATTCCACTTATTTTAAAAACTGTCTGTTTCATACTATTTTATTAGAACTTAGGGACTGTCATCTCCCATTCTTGTGCATATATCTATAAAAACATATTGATGAAACTTCCAGCTGATCTGTAATGGAAGATGGGAGGACACTCATAACTACATATTTGCCAGGTTATTATTGCCCGATATTTATGAGAAACACAGTGGATCAAAGTATGCCAAGCCCATTACTTTACTCAGATAATTAAAGGTTTACATCCTGGATCAAGCAGGATTAGCTGGAACATGATGACTTGTTTTGCACTATCATGGCCCCCTAAAGAATTGCTTCTTCTGCAGGAACTCTGGTGTAATGCCACAGGCCTGGAAAGAGGACACTACTTCCAGACCATTGTAAGATAGAGCCCCATGTAACTTATGAGTCTTCTGTGAGAATGTTGTCTACTTACCAGGACCCCTCCCACTTCCTGGGGAGAAAGTGGTACTTCCCCTAAGTAGTGGTTTGTTTTTAATGTTATGGACACTGAGTAAACCTTTTGTCATTAACTGCAGGAGAACATAACATCTACCTTATAAGTGAAGATTTCTTTATGTAACATACACATGTGTCAGCTTTGGTTCCATTTATGTTATTCTTCTTGTTCCATTTCTTCTAGTTTCCCTCTTTCAATTTCTGTTACCCCATAGTTTATATTTTTCTGAGGAAAAAGGTGGAGCATCAATATGTAACAAAATAAATACAATCTTTATATTTCTTATAACTGACCTCTTCAGCTCTGGAACCCTCATTCTCACTAATGCTAAACACAACTCAATGTGATTCATTCAGTTAAAATTAATCTTTCTCTGGGAAGTATTTTGTATTTCAACATACAGGTTTACTCCAAGGGATAATTCTTTCATTTTAGTGGCTCTCTCTCTCTCTCCCCTCCCCCGCCCCCCCTCTTTTCCTCTCCCTCCCTCCTCAAGTGGTGCCTGGAGGCAAGGAGAAGATACCAGGGATTGGGGAGAGGTAGGTGTTTACTTTTACTTTAGTGTATGTATGTGTGTGTGGATGGGGGGTAGTATAGTGAGTGAATTCAAAAAGAGGTGTATTGATTTGGAACTGTCTGAATAATTCAGGAGGCAGTTGGCTGTTCAACAAGTTCTAATGAGGTCTTACTATTCCTGATTTGTGAACTAAAATAATTATGATTATTTTGAGAGTTTACCAAAGGAATGAAGAGGCAGCCATCTTTATTGTATAGTTCATCTTGCAGGATACCAAGGTTTGTCCCCCTTCCAAATGGACCCCCTTTTCTCTACCTATTTAGCCTTCATTTCCAGGTCACTGGTCCATATTCCAAAGCTTTAGAATAAACTTGTGCATGACAGGTGTTTTTAAAAATAAAACTACTTTAGGTTAATACATGTTAATAAGTCAACCTAGCAAGGTATTAATTACTGGAGAAAACTGATCAAAGTGGGTAGCATTCAGTATAGCTAGGGTGGGGTGATAGGGATGTGTCAGGAGCCTGGACACAGGCTTTGCTGGTGAGGGGCTGCAGAAGAGCCCCTCCACAGTCAGGATTATTTGTTAGTTGAAAGAAACAATTTGAGAAAAGGAGAAAATGATATGAAAGATAAGGTAGGAATTGTGAGTATTTTTGAGGTTCTGAGAATGGTAAAATTGGAAGGCTTTTTGGTAAAAAGGTGTGTACCCCTGAGACATGAGGGAATGTTCTATTTGATGGGTACCATTTGTATAAATGCCAACTCTTGGTGTATCAAAGCTCTATTACTTTCATGAAGGAACCTATCTGCTTACATTTTCAGCTCTAATCTGAGTAAGACTCGGGTGTAAAATACATATGAGGAGCTCTGTAGAGGCAGAATTGAATGCCTCTGGTCTTGGCAAGCTATTTCCATCAAGTCACAGTGAGTACACATCTCGACATATCATGTGACCAGATATTCTGGGAGGAGTGTGCTCTTACTTACTGAGTATGCCAAAGTGTTGACTGCCTCCAGGACCCCCAGGGGAGCACAGATTTGCCAGAGTACCTCCCTGAAAAATAGAGGCAAGCGAGAAATTGTTACTTATTTTCAATCCTGTTGCTAAGAACACACATTCTGTTTGCTCCCTCTTCTGCTGAATTTTCTAAGTACAGATAAAACACCACTAAAAATAACCATAACACACAGGTACTGTAGCTTGGTGACAGCTATAAGCTGCATACCCTAACTAAGGTACAAATATGGTCTCCTCTTTTTTGTGTTTTTCAACAAATGACTTAAGCCCCCACATATCTTATTACTAGGAAGCCTGATAGCTTTCTCTCAAGCCAACTGTCTCTCACTGCCTGTTTGAATTGTGAAAAATCTCTGTGGGTTTTGGACAGATTGCCTTTGATTCTCCCTACTCAACAGGGTTGCTGCCAAAAGCTTGTTCTCTAGAAGATGACTGGCAGTGCTGGTCCATTTCTCAGTTATCTATAGTGGCCCAGATCCCTGTATAGGCTGCCCTAGACCTCCTAGGACCATGATCCTAGTATTGCCAAGGCTGGATCAAAGCTACCCTACACTTTGGACTTCCAGGTTGTAGTTCTTTAAGTTTGGAACATTTGATAAGCAGCTCTCAGAGTGCCATTGGCCTAGGAGCAAGGTCAAGACTGAGTCGAGCCCACAGGCCTTTTTATCTCCACCAGGAAACCACATTCAGGGCCTTTACTAAACAAGAAGTTTAAGGTTCTGGGACTACAATAGTGCCTGAACAGACATTTCACTGCTTCTTGGGACATCCACATGAGCCAGGAGTTGGGGACATGAAAGGAGTAATTAATGTCTCTACCTCCAAGGATCATGTTCTCTAGTGACATCAAATGCATTTCAAAGGGAAGCTGACCTTTTAGGATTGACTTTTAGATGATATGCTTTCTTTGAGTATTTATTTAGTCTGTGTTTCCTTTCAATAAATATAAATAAGCAATAGCTTCTTTTGGAATACTGTGCTCTATTAAGATAAGCAAAATTAGGATAAAATTAGTAATTTATATAAAAATAATAAAATTTCCCTCTTTCATGTAGTACTTTAGCTTTCATAAATTCTTATTTAATGTTGTTCTTTGTAATACACAGTACATTTTCAGATACATTATTTTAATACTTTAATTTTTGTATCATTTAATAGCCACAACATTAATTTTTAAGATTAATTCTTAATACTTCCCATTGAAATTATTAAAAAGCTAACATTTATTTGGCAGCAATAAAATGCCATGCATCTTACACACACTATATTATTTCATTTAATCTTCATAAAACTCCATGATGCTGGTATAGCCCCATTTTATAGAGAAAGAAATAGAGGCTCAGCTCTTGACTAAGGCCATTTAGCTGGGGGATGTTTGTTTAAACTCAGGTCTGCTGATGGTATAGCTCTTATACTTTGCATTGTGCAATATTTTCTTAGGGAAGTATTAAAACAATCTCCTGCACTTTTGCCACCACCTTCTGGAATATGTAAGAACACTGAAAGGTTAAGAGTCTCATATTTAGACAGTAACCAGGCTGGCCTCTGGCTTCTAGTCTGGTTTCTTTTCCATCCCTCCATTGTGATTCCATGTTGAACTTGACTGTCATCTTGCCTTTGGTGACCTGCTAGTGAGTCTACAGCACTCTCTGGAAGGCCTGATCAGTCTGACCTCAGGGAGCAAGAGAGTCTCTGGGAGAATCTGGTTCACTTTCTTGTTATGTTTATAGCATCTGGATCTTTGCTGCATTTCTGTGCTTGACAGGCACAAATATTCAAGATTCTTTTATTTCTTCAAAAACAGATGAGTCATGTGAAAAAGGACAAGTGACAGAGGTATTTTGTTTTCTATTTTTTCCAAGCCAAACTGTATTCAGCTTTAGTAAAGATACTCCTCATAAACAACCATAATATTACAGGCAGGACATGAGCAGACAATTTTTAACAGTATACAACAACTTTCATACTCCCTTGTTTAATGGACGACCAAAATCAGAAAGCCACTATAAAATTCAATGAAGTCTTTATTTGATGCCCCAAACAAAGAACGTTTAGTGAGGGTTGATATTAGTGAGGGTTGATTTAGTGAGGGTTGATAAACAACATTAGCCATGTTGTTTAACAACTTTTCACAAGCTGATCCTGACTTTCAGGAAATGAAAATGGCAGAACTTTCCATCTGTAGATCCACAATCTCAAAAAAGAATTGCTGCTCTTTTGAGGGATGCCATCATACCTGGAACCAATTTTTTCGGGGGCCAGGTCCCAATAAGCCTCTGGGCTTAAAGGAGTCAAGTGTATGCTTAAAGTGGAGAGGGAGGAAAGCACATAAAAATGAATTTTAGTTTCCCTACACCACAAGGTGCACCAAGGTGGCTACTGTGTGTTAACACCAAGGGATCTGTCCTACCAGGAACCAGGATGAAGTCTCTCAAACCTAGAAGGTAAAGGGTTTTTTTCCAATGTCAGTCCAGCTACAGAGATAGTCTATTAGTACCATACGTACGTTCTTCCCAAAAAAAACATGAAGTGTTCCGTGTGCTAATAATATAGCTTTAAAAAAGTAAAAAACAATTCTGCATTATATAAAACCTGATAAAAAGGATTGACTTTGGAGGGGAATGGGTGGGTGGGGAAGAGGACAGAGGGGAGCAAAATGGGGATGGATGTAATACAACAACAATAAAATTAAATTTAAAAAACTTGATAAAAATATTTCAAACTGCACAGTCACCATAAATATATATTTATCAAAAATGCACACACTTCACTTGGCATCTCCAGCACCTTCAGCATTCTGTGCCTGGTCTGTGTTGGCATCTCCACTTTCTGCAGGGTTATTCCTATCCATGCCATTATCAGTTTTCCCCCTTTTCCTTCTCAGTACCTTCTCTTTCTTCTTTGTGGGGACCTTTTTAGACTCTGGAGGAGCAGGTTTGGTCAATAACCTGGTGGACCTTCTCTGCGGTTCATCTTTTACCTTGGTTTTATCTCCTTTAGCATCCCCTTCAGCACTTCTTTTGGGCATGACTGCAACATACAGGCTGAATGATGGGGATACAGCAGCTCATGGTCTTTGGTTGGTCCAGGGGTCATTCTCTCATCTCCTCTTCCTACAAAGGTTTTACAGGTTGGGGAAATATTGACAGTTTGTGGCAAATTTCAGGAAGAGTTGAGAAATTAAAAATGATTTGAAAAAGAGATTCATAAGAGGAAAATGTAAAAACAACAATAATAACATCAAACAAGAACAAGGCTTGTGTCCTGCCTAGTATAGAGAGTAAATGAGGTCCTTTCTGAGGCAAAGTGCCAGTGTATTGGAGTCACAACTAAGAGATCTAAGCTATAAAATAAATTATTATAAAATGATATTTAGATTGAATATTAAAAGGAGATCATGTGAAATACATGAGAGGATAGACTCATCTAATGAACATCTCTTAAAATGTGAAATGGATTATTTTCCTAAATATGAGGCTTTTTACTCCACAACAAATTATTATTAATTAGTGTTCCACTACTTTAAAATAGGTAAAATTCTGGCATCAACTGAACTGACACCCAGCATACCTGTGTTGATCACGGACAAAATAGTGAAAGAGAAGGTAGATAGATTAAACTTCTTGTCCTCCTGCCCTCACCACTGGAAGATCTCTTTTCTCTCCCAAGTTTCCCATCTCTCCTCAAGTGCCTGGGATATTTACTCTGTCTCTGCAGGGCCTTCAGACTGGGACTGTTTCTTTGATATTTTTAGCACTCTTCTTTCAAACTTGACCCTTTATTCCATTTCTTCTTTCTTCCCAAATAAATAGCAATTGAATTCCCTACCATTTCAGTAATATAGCAATGATCCAGGAATATTTACATTTTAAACAAACACACCTCTACTTGTCCTCTCCTTTGCAGAGGAATCAAAGCCTTTGTTAACCCAGACAAATAGTTTGAAAGGAGAGACCATCTTGATTTCTGTCACATCGATTTTCTTTTTTTAATTGTAATTTCAATTTTTTAAATTATGTATAGGGCTCTTCAGGTTTTTTCTTTCAATTTCTAAATGTTTAATTTAATTAATTGTTTTACATCACCAAAATTCCCCAATACTTTTTTTCTACACTCACCTCCCCATTCCCCTTCACAACCACCACATGATTTCTTTTTAGTTCAGTTTATTCACTAGATTCTAAACAACTCTTATTCAACATAGCACTGAAAGTCCTAGTCACAGCAACCAGATAAGAAGACAAAATAAAAGCCATCCAAATTGGAAAGAAAGAAGTAATTTGTTATTATTTGCAGATCACAGGATACTGTAGGTAGAGAACCCTAAATATTCCACTAAAAAACTACTAGAATTGATCAATGAATTCAGTAAAGTAGCAGGATAAAAAATTAATATCCAGAAATCAGTTGTATTTTTATAGGCCAATAATAAACTATCAGAAAAGGAAATTAAGATAGCAATCCCAGTTACAATTGCTTCAAGGAGAATAAAATACCTAGAAACAAATTTAACCAAAAATGTAAAAGACCTGTACTCAGAAAATTATAAGACACTGAAGATGATAAAAAAAGTGGAAGCATATTCAATGTTCATGGATAGGAAGAATTTACATCTTTAAAATATCCATACCACCCAAAGCAATCTATAGATTCAATGAAAATCCTATCAAGATGCCAATGTCATATTTGACAGAACTAGAACAAATATTACCAAAATTCATATAGAACCACAAAAGATTTCTAATAGAAATAGCAAACTTGAGAACAAAGAACAAAGTTGGAGGAATCTTGCTACCTGATATCAAACTATATTACAAGACCATAGTATACAAAATAGCATGCTACTGGCATAAAAACAGTCAAAAGAATAGAATAGAATGCCCTGAAATAAACCCATGCCTTTGTAGTCAATTATTATTTGACAAATGAGGCCAAAACATACAATGGGCTAAAGATAGTCTAGACAATAAATTGTTTTAGGAAAATTGAATGGATATAATGAAACTATACCACCTTCTTATACCACACACAAGAATAAACTAAAAATGAATTTAAAACTTTACTGTTAGACTTGAAATCATAAAATTCTAGAAGAAAACCTAGGCAATAAAATCTTAGACATTGCTCATAGCAATATTTTGCTGATGTATCTTCTTAGGCAGGGGAAACAAAAGAAAAAGTAAACAAATGGAAGCATGTCATACTAAAAAGTTTTTATGCAGCAAAGAAGACCATCTACATAATAGAAAGGAAACCCACTGAATGGGAGAAAATATTTTCTGAAACATTTGATAAAGGGTTAATACCCCAAATTTATAAAGAACTTAACAAATTTATAAAACTTAACACCAAAATAACAACCAATACAATTTAAAAAATGAGCAAAGGATGTGAATAAACACTTCTCCAAAGAGTACACAGAGATAGACATGAAAACATGCTCAATATCACTAATCATCAGAGAAATTCAAATTAAAGCCACAGAAAGATATCACCTCACACCTGTCAGAACAGCTATTATTAATAAGTGTGGCAAAGACGTGAAGAAATGGGAACCCCTTTGTACTGTTGGCGGGAGTGCAGACTGGTGCAGCCACTTGGAAAGTAGTATTGAGTTACATCAAAAATGTAAAAGTAGAACTGCCTATGACCCAGTGATTTCATATTGATTTTCTTTAAGATGAATTACAATTTCTGAGCTCCTGTTTGCTGAATCAGTCTCATAAACATAGACTACAGGATATTTATAATTACTTTAGATAACAAACTTCTAATATACAGTTGAACCTTGACAGCATAGGTTTGAACTTTATTGGTCTACTTATACACAGATATTGTTCATAAGTACAGAAAATGCATTTTCTCTTCCTTATGATTTTTAATAACATTTTCTTTTCTCATGCTTACTTTATTGTAAGAATGCAATATATAACCTATGCAACCCTATGTTCATAGCAGCACTATTTACAATAGCCAAGTGCTGGAAACAACCTAAGTACCCTTCAGTGAATGAAAGGATCAAAAAACCTTGGTACGTTTACACAATGGAGTTCTATGATGCAACAGAAAGAAAGGAAGAACTCTTACCATTTGTGACAGCATAGATGGAACTGGAGAGTATCATGCTTAGTGAGATAAGCCAGGCAGCAAAAATTAAATACCACATGTTCTCACTTAATACAGGAAACAAATAAAGAAACAAACAAGCAAACAAAACAGAACCAGAGACATGAATACAGGCAACACACTTTCACTCTGGAGAGGGGTCCAGGTGGGGATGGAGTAGAAGGAGGCAAGGAAGGGGAACAGTTTAGTCAAGGAACTAGCATCGATGACCCATGGACACAAACAACATGAGGGATTGACTGAGGGAGTGTGATAAGGAGGGTGCAGAAGGGGAGGGCAGAGGGGGGAAAATTAGATGAATGTAATATAACAACAATAAAATCTTTTAAATAAAAAAATGCAACATATAACCCATATAACATACACATTTGTTACTTAATTCTTTATATTATCAGTATTGATATTAGTTAATAGTAAGCTATTAGTGGTTAAGTTTTGGGGAAATCAAATTATACATGGTTTATGAGCCAGCACTATTTTAATTCTAAAACCAGATCAAGATATTACAAAGAAAGAAATTATAGGTCAATCTCATTGATGAACATAGATGCTAAAATCCTCAATAAAATATTAGCAAACCAAATACAGCAATACATCAGAAAGATCATATACTGTGATCAAAAGGAATTTATTCTAGGAATGCAAGGTTAGTACAACATTTATGAATCAATAAATGTGATTTACCACATAAACAAAATGGAGGATAGAAATTAAATGGTCATATTAAAAGATGCAGAAAAATCATTTGATAAAATCCAGCACCCATTCATGATAAAAGCTCTCAGCAACCTGGTACTAGTGGAAACATTAATAAACATAATAAAGGCCATATATGACAAAACCATGACCAGCATCATACTCAATGGGCAAAAATACAAGCATTCCTGTTAAGATTGGAACCAAATAGGGATGTTGGCTTTCATCTCCCTTAAATCAACATAGTACTGAAAATCATAGCCATAGTAATCAAGCCAGAAGAAATAAAAGGCATCCAAAATGGAAAGGAAGAAGTAAAGCTGTCATTTTTTGCAGATGACATGATACCGTATATAGAGAATCCTAAAGGTTCCACCAACAAACTACTAGAACTAATAAATGAATTTAACAAAGTAGTAGGATACAAAATAAATATCCGGCAATCAGTTGCATTTTTATATGCTAATAATGAACTAACAGAAAAGGAAATTAGGGGAAAAAATCCCATTCGCAATTGCTTCAAAAAAAAAAAATATCCAGGAATAAATGTAATCAAGGAGGTAAAAGACCTGTACTTAAAAAATTATGACACTTAAGAGAGAAATTGAGGAAAATACCAATAGTAGAGAAAGCCCAGAAATAAACCCGCACCCTTATAGTCAATTGATATTTAACAGAAGAAGCAAGCACATACAATGGTCTAAAGATAGTCTATTCAATAAAAGGTATTAGGGAAATTGGACAGATATTTGCAGAAAAATAAAACTAGACCACCTTCTTCATGACACAAAACTAAATTCAAAATGGATTAAAGGCTTATGTTTCACCTGAAACAATTAAAATCCTAAAAGAAAACATAGGCAGCCAAATGTAAAAGCCAGTCAGAGAAAGACAAATAACATATGATTTAATTTATGTGTGGAATCTAATGAACAAACTGAACTAACAAACATAATAGAAACAGACCCATAGATGGAGAGCAGAATGACAGCTTTTGGGGGGTGAGGTTAGGGGGTGGAGGGATCCAGCAAAAAGGAAAAAGGACTCATGCACAACAATGTGATGATTGCTTTGGGGACAGGTATATAAGGGGGTTAAATGGTAATCAAAAAATACAATGCATTTTTTTAAAGAACTTAAAAAATTATACTTGGATTTTCAACCGCACCAGGGTTGGTATCCCTAACCACCAGGTTGTTCAATGGTTAACTGTATTCTTAACACTCTAAAAGTGGCTCTTTGTTAACCATAATTTATTTCCTAAACATAGCTCATTTTTAATGTTTTTTTTTTAAATATCATTTCCTTCTAGGAACTAGAATAAGCTAATTCCAATTTAAAAGGGATAATAATGCACTTAGAATAAAATGTAATTCACTATTTTATTAGCTCAGATATTGCCTCAAACCTCTGAGTTAAAATTTGTTCTACATAGAATAAATGTTACTATGGAAACAAATATTGCACTGGAACAAAACACAGATTTGAGAATAAGATGCATCTATGGTATACTTTCAGGGCTTTAGTCTTTACCAAAGACAAAATCTATTTGTCTTAAGCCAGAGTGGAGTTGATCAGGTGATGTTGGGGAGCTCTTCTAATCAGTAGAATATATCAGGAGCTAAATGACTAGGAATTAAGGGCAGCTGGATGGCTGGAACCATGGCCATGGCCACAAGCCAGCATAAGTAGGGTGGTCTCCTTTTGGATGCCTTTGCTGCCCCAACACTGCCATCACACCCTGGACCCCAGCAGAACCTGCCTTGGCTCTTGCCTGTGATTTGGTGCTTCTCTGCTCTGATCACGGATTTCAGTGGTGATTACAGGGCTGAGGGTGTGGGGAGGAGGTATAAGAGAACTAAATGGTAATGGAAAAAAATACAATAAAAATTTGAAAAATAATAAAACTAGTTGGCTAAATTCAGGCCACAAGAAGGCTGAGAAAGGGGACATTTGCCTCTTCTAGTTTTAGTAGTGGGAGCTGGAACTGTTTTCACCAACACCTACTGGGAATTCCCCAAACATACAAATGGGTCATCTTAATGCTGAATATCTAAAAATACACCAAACCTAAATCTATCTCAAGCCAAAAACTCAACACCCTTGAAAGTAAAATTCTCAAGCAAGTGCAGCCAAAATTGGGCTTGTTTTAACAATTAAGCCAGGTTTCAACTTCCTTCACTACACGGAAATGAATCTGAATGTTTCCACCTTGTGTTTCTTGGGGCATCTGGTTGTTTTCCTGAGAGAAACAGTTCAATAACATTAGGGCCCATGGGAAATGGGGCCCACAGTCAGGGAAGGAGCAGGCTGGCTGCCCTAAAGGGTAAGATCAAATTCTTGCATTAAAATTTACCTCCAGAAAATTATGCAAAATATCAAGTGTTGTTATCTAGGGTGAATTAAAGATTTGTACTGAACAGTATACATACATAGCACAATTCCTTTATGATAATAGGAACTTTTTATTATATCACTAAAGAGGCACTCTAGAGCTTATATAGTTGGAGACATGATTTTAATAATTCAATGAAATTCAGAAAGACTATAATGGAGTTTTGCTCTTGAGATTAAATTTAAAAATAGATACCACACCCACTAGATACATAATTCAATGTATTCTATGTGTACATGCTAATTTATAACATATAAATATAATTATTTATAATATATGACATAATTATTATTAAATATAATGTGGGGTGTATGATATATATAATACACATAAAATATACATAGCACAGTATAACATATACTTCGTCTTATTTCTCCTTTTAAAAATTTATATAGCTCTCATTTGACCATTTTGAAGCTCAAAATTTAAGTGACAGTCTAATAGAATATTATTACTTATTAAACAGATGATTAGAGAGATAGTTAAAGTTATGCTTTTAATAATTTATTTAGCGTCTCTTTTTGTAATTGGCTTCTCTGTTTCTGCTGTGTAATGGGGAAATGAAGAGTTGGCTGAGTATCATTTTTAACTATTATTTATTCTCAGTTCCCCATTTTATTTTTATAAAATGATTTCATTGGCTAGTTCAAGACATTAAATTTTCATTAAATAATCAAACAGTGGTCGGTTTGAGAATTGTAGGAAGAGGAGAGTTGAAGAAGTTTTCAACATAACAGGGTTACAGAAGAATGGGTAAGAAAATGAATGGGCTGATGAAACAGAAAAACCTCTCAGTAAAGTGCTTGAATCCAGGAAGGAAACCTTGTTTCCCATGCTTTTCCCTAACCATCCACCTGAGTCACAGGGAGGCCACTCTTTCACCTGAGCACATTCCTTTGATAGTGAAAATGGCTACTATGGGTTTAGGAATAAACATGCACACAGTATTACTTTTTCATAAAAATGGCATCGTTCTTTATTCTGCTAGTGGAGATGGTCTCTGCCTACCCACATGTATTGGGAGGGAATTTACAGACACAGCTTCTTTCTAACTGACACCACACCTTCCACAGAGCTTGGGAAACCCTATGCAGTGAGGGATCCAGCCTTCCCAGGTTTGGGGTCCCCTCATGCATTAGTCGTAGAAGGCACTTATTATTATTATGCAATGCTTATGACTAAGAGCTATGCAGCCAGAGAGACAGGTGTGAAAAATCATAGCCACACAATGTGCTAGATAGATATGGGCTCATGGCAAATTAGCTAACCTTTCTAAACCCCTGTGTACCCATCCACAACATGGGAGAAATCATGGTACTGTTGGGAAGACTGCATGAGAGAAAAGCTCTTAGGATACTACCTAGCATGCAAAAATTATTATAATCAGAATATAATTGTTAATCCTTATATGCTATCTAGTTATAGAAAAACTTTCACTATCATCTATGTTATAGACATTTTTGGTATTGCTATTTGATATATTTTATAAAAATCCTTTAAGCTAACAGATGTTGAAATAACTGATTAAGGTCCCTCAGACTAGTAATTGGTGAAAGTTAAGTTCCAATTTAGGCATTTCTATTATAGAACATTTTCCTGGGTTGTTGTCAACCAATAATTTTTGTCTCCTGCTCCACGAGAATTACTTTTTTCATTTAACTCATACTTTAAATGCAAATGGACTAGATATGCTCCTATTTTCTGGGGTATAGTAGGTTTGTGTCTCAGTTCTTTGATGTCTCAGGTATGATTTCACATTTCGCGTGAGTATACACTGAGGTTTTTAATTAAAAATAGAACTTTAGATCTTATTGTAATTTAATAATGGAGACTGAAGACATGGTCATTTCTTTTTTAAAATGCTGAATTGATGAATAATTGAAGCACAATAAACTACACATGCATCAAGTGTAAATTTTGATGAATTTTTGCATATGCATATATTTGTGAATCCATGAGCACAGCCAAGATAAGGAACCCCTAAAAGCTTCCTGGTGCCTTGTTAACCCTTTCCTTTTTCTTCTCATCCCTCCTCATCTTCAGGCAACTGCAATCTACTTTATATCACAATAGATAAGTTTGTAGCTTCTAGAATTTTACATACAGTATTACTCCTTTATGCTTTGTTTCTTTTTTCTTATTAAAATTATCTCTTTTTTTTTAAATTTTATTGTTGTTGTATTACATCCATCCCCTTTTTGCTCCCCTCTGTCCCCCTCCCCACCCACCCATTCCTCCCAAAGTCAATCCCACCTGTTGTCCATGTCCATGGTTCCTTTATACTAGGTTCTTGTCTAAGCTGCTCCCCTTTCTTGTCTCTGCCTCCCCCCTCCCCCCACCCTCTTTCTCCCTGACCACTGACGGCCTATTCATTGTATTCATATTTTTGGTTCTGTTTTGCTTGTTGTTAGTTTCGTTCATTATTGTCCCGTAAT
>PVIW01011325.1:0-38254 GCA_004026585.1 Noctilio leporinus
CAGTATGGGGTTTCCTTAAAAAACTAAAAATGGAACTGCCTTTTGATCCAGCAATTCCACTACTTGGACTATACCCAAAGAATCCTGAAACACCAATTCATAAGAACCTATGCACACCTATGTTCATAGCAGCACTATTTACAATAGCCAAGTGCTGGAAACAGCCTAAGTGCCCATCAGTGGATGATTGGATCAAAAACTTTGGTACATTTACACAATGGAATTCTATATAGCAGAAAGAAAGAAGGAACTTGTACCCTTTGCAACAACATGGATGGAACTGGAGAGTGTTATGCTTAGTGAAATAAGCCAGGCAGTGAAGGACAAGTATCATATGATCTCACCCATTACGGGACAATAATGAGCAAAACTAACAACAAGCAAAACAGAACCAAGTATATGAATACAAGGAATAGGCCTTCAGTGGTCAGGGGGAACGGGGTTGCGGGGAGGGGCAAGGCAGAGGCAAAGAAGGGGAGCAGCTTAGACAAGAACCTAGTATAAAGGAACCATGTACATGGATAACAGGTGGGATTGACTTTGGGGGGAATGGGTGGGTGGGGAGGGGGACAGAGGGGAGCAAAAAGGGGTGGATGTAATACAACAACAATAAAATTAAAAAAAAAATGAATGCAAAAAAAAAAATTTTTTTTTAAGTAAATTTCACCAACAGAACTAAATTCAGCCTGGTAGAAAGGAAAGAATGGCCCTGACTGGTGGCACAGTGGATAAGGTGCCGGCCTGCGAACCCAAAGGTCGCTGGTTCGATTCCCCAGTCAGGGCACATAACCAGGTTGCAAACCAGGTCTCCAGTCAGGTCTGCGGCTGGAGGCAGGTGAAAGGTAACCATACATTGATGTCTCTCTCCCTCTCTGCCTCTCTCCCTCCCCTCTCTCTCTGTAAATAATAAATTAAACCTTAAAAAAAAAAAAAAGAAAGAAAGAAAGAAAGGAAAGAATGAGTGTAGGGGCCTGGGTACTATCCACAAAACAACTAGCTGAAGAGGAAATGGGTTTACTGGACTTACTCATCTGAAACCTCAATAGAGGACTTCTTAAAGCCCGATTTGCTTCTCTTCTTCAGCCCTGCAGACTTCTTCCCCATTCTCACCAGCAGTAGAACAACCACTACAGTTGAGGGAATGAAGACAAGAATGGAAAGAAGGGCCACAGAGGAGACCATGGTACCAAAACCTAGAGGAGGAAAAGAGAAGGTAAAAAAGAAGGACGCGCAAAAATGTTTCCTTTAACATGAGATAGGTTTTACCTTTGCTCTATCTAGCATTTCCTCTCATTACAAAAGGAATGAATTTGATGTAAGAAAAGGTAGAAAGTACAGAAAAATAAATAAAAATTGACCCATAATCCTACTACCTAGGATTAACACGTTAGTACCTACCCATTCAATTGTCTAAGTATTTGTGAAAATGGGTCTGCATACAGGCAGGACAGTATATATTTTAAAAGCATTATAGGAGACAAATGAACAAAATAAACAAGCAAGCAAAACAGAACCAGAGACATGAATACAAGGAACAGACCTCAGTATGCAGAGGGGAGGGGGAAGCAGGGAGAAAGAGGGAAAGAAGGAGAGCAGTTTAGTCAAGGAATTAGCATGGATGACCCATGGACATGGACAACAGGTGGGATTGACTTTGCGAGGGAAATGCGAGGGTGGGGAATGGGAGAGAACGGTGGGGGAAAATGGGATGAATGTAAAACAACAACAATAAAATTAAATTAAAAAAATAAAAGTATGAATAATTTTATATACCTATTATTCCTAACCTTCTGTTTTACTTAATATATGATAAGCATTCACCATGTTATTGAAAGTTCCTTCCAGATGTGATTTTTTTTAATGGCTGCATAGGACATATTGAGTAATTTAATGACTCAGTTCTCTAGTGCTGAACATTCAAGTTACAATTCTTTGAATTTATGAGATATATTATGATAATCCTTATACAGTAATCTCTATGCTTGGCTCTATTTCCTTAAGATACAATTTTTAAGTGGAATTGTAAATTAAAGGGTGTATAGAGCCCTGGCTGGTGGCACAATGGATAAGGTGCTGGCCTGCGAACCCAAAGGTCACTGGTTCGATTCCCAGCCAGGGCACATAACCAGGTTGCAAGCCCGGTCTCCAGCCAGGTCCGTAGCTGGAGGCAGGTGAAAGGCAACCATATATTGAGGTCTCACTCCCTCTCTGCCTCTCTCCCTCTCTCCCATCCCCTCTCTCTAAAAACAATAAATAAAATCTTTAAAAGAAAAGGTATATACTTTTTAAATTTTTTATTCATTATTTTTAGAGAGTGGGGAAGGGAGGGAGGAAGAAAGGAAGAGAAACATCAATGTATGGTTGTCTTTCACCTGCCTATAACTGGGGACCTGGCTGGAGACTTGGCTTGCAACCTGGATATGTGCCCTGACTGGGAATTGAACGAGTAACATTTGGATTCACAGGCCAGTGCTCAAGCTACTAAACCATACCAGCCAGGGGAGGGTGTATACTTTTCAGGTATCTGATTCATACTACCAACTGTCTTCCAGAAAAACTGTAAGTTTCTACTCCCAGAACCAGTATAAATGTGCTTATGTCTTTGAAACTTGTGAGTTATCATCTTTGAAATAAAGAGATACAGAGTCCTGTATCTCTAAGTCTTTGGTTCAAATCCAACTAAGGACTAAAATGACCACTCAAAAGTCACCAGAGAATAATGTAGAAAAATAAAAGATTAGTCCTAAACTTACTCTCCTTCTGTTTCATACTAAAAGAAAAGTGCTGGTCTTTGCAACATAAAAGAAATGTGCTGCCTCCATCACTGGAGTGGGGGTACTCTTTCAAGACACAGGCAAGAACACTGTCTCATCACTAAGGCATGAGCATTTTAGGGAAACCAGAATGACTTCTACTTCACAGAGATAACAACCCTCCATTTTTTCAAGGATTTGTCATATATCCCACAAGACCTCTGGTCACCTAGTGTTTTTCTTTTCTTTTCTTCTCTTTTTTTTTTTCAAAGTATGGTTGCCTTTCACCTGCCTCCAGCTACAGAGCTAGCTGGAGACCTGGTTTGCAACCCAGTTATGTTGCTCTGACTGGGAATCCAACCAGCGACCTTTGGGTTCGCAGGCCAGCGCCTTATCCACTGTGCCACCAGCCAGGGTGGTCTAAAGTCTTAAAGAAAAGGAGGTGGGAGATGGAGAAACTATGATAATCTTTGAAGAAAAACTTCAGCTTGCAAAATGATTTTAAAATTCATCCTAATAAACAACTCAGGATGGCTTATAAATATACGTAGCTTTGCTTATCATGGGTCTCTCCAGAAAGCACCACAGTACTCACTGAATGCTGCAAAGGAAGGTTAGTAACAGTTAGCTTACCCCTTTCTGTGACTATAAGTTCTGTCATGGGAATGTTATGGTGCACATCTGGGGGATTTTTCACAGCACAGCTGAATGTCCCATTGTCCTTCATGGTAGGGTTGTTTATGCTTATAGATGCATCCCCTTTGTATACATCTCCAACCCAGGAAATTCGATCTCGAAACGTGCCTGCTGTGGTTGGGTACTGGAAGGACTGATAATGAAAAATCTAAGAAAGCAACACCATGGAGGGGGAAAAAAATTAATTTGGAAAATGCAACCAAAATGTAAATCTTAATAGGTCTAAAATAAAATACAAATGTGTAATGGGTTTTCTCAGTTGGGCATTTCTTTATGCTTTGTTCACCTCCATCCTATAGGTAAAAAGACAGGTTAATGAAACATCAGAAAGAGGCCTGATGAAAGAATCTTGGTATCCTAACTCTAGAACCTCTTCTAAATTCTCCCTCAAGTTCTAAAGCAGTAGTTCTCATCCAGGGGCAATTTTGTCCTTCAGGGAACATCTGGCAATATCTGGAGACAGTTTTGGTTGTCACAATTGGAGGGAGTGCTGCTGGCATCTAGTGGGTAGAGACCAAGAATATAACTAAAATCCCCAAAATGCACAGAACAGCCCCCACAACAAAGAATTATCCAACTCAAAATGTCCACAGTGAGAAACCTTATTCCAGAGTAGCCTCTAATATTCATGTAGTATTGTATGGCTTGCAAATGACTTCTACACATTTGCTATTTGAGCCTCATAACAACTAATCATGGGGCAAGTATAATTATTTTATATTTATACGAAGAAAAAGGTAAAAAACAAGAACGAAAAACTGTTACTCAAAGGGACATAGCTAGTAAGTGGGAAAGGGGAGATTTTTGTGTATTCTCAAAATCCCCAGGAGGGCATAATATAATCAAGCCTCTCTCAAGCTATCTATCTTGACATTTTAAAAAATCCCAAGTCAAAAGCATGCTCTGTACTCAAAGAATGTATGCTGAATTAAAACAATGCTGCTTCACATAAGTGGTCAGACACTTCATCACCAAAAACACTTACTTTAATTTTATCTAGTCGTAGGCCCAGCAGGTATGACAACACAACATGATCACTCTCTCTTATGCAAGAGTCAAGGCTTTCCTCTTTTTTTGTTTATTTGGTACCTCCCCACTTAGGAACAATTGCCCAATTTTAAAGAGCAACTTTCCAAAGATGCTGAATCACTACTTACTGGTTCATTTGTTCATGCATTCACTCAACAAATATTTACTGCAAACATACTATGTGCTAAGCACTGTGTTAAGCAAAAGGATATAGTGAGAGCCAAATAAGCACTCCCTGGTCTCATGAAATTTATAGTCTAGTGGGAAATACAGATATTAAAAAATAATAATAATATGTGTAATGTGTGTTCCAAAACGGGAAATAAAGAATATATACTGCTAATTATCAGCATCAACAAGATAAGGATTAAAATTCCTTATTCAAAAGCAAGACTGAGCCCTGGCTGGTAGCACAGTGGTTAAGGTGCCGGCCTGTGAACCCAAAGGTCGCAGGTTCGATTCCCCAGCCAGGGCACATAACCAGGTTGCAAACCAGGTCTCCAGTCAGGTCTGTGGCTGGAGGCAGGTGAAACGCAACCATACATTGATGTTTCTCTCCCTCTCTGCCTCTCTCCCTTCCCCCCTTTCTAAAAATAATGAAATAAAAATCTTAAAAAAAAAAAAAAAAAAAGCAAGACTGGCTATGTATCTTTGAAATGAATCTAATCTCTAACTCCAAGTTAGTGATACTCAAATTCTTGCTAACTGATTGGTCTGACAGACCCCTGACTGACCACAGAACTGGAATATCATGTTATATGACTTTAAAGGGCCACTAATTCCAATTTGGGGGAGCTGACTTTCTGACCAGCCTAATAGAGAACAGCACCATATGAGAACAGCTTTCTGATTGTATTCAAGGCTTCTGACCCAAGAAAATCCCTATTGCTTTCTCAGTCTTACATTAAATAAATAAATAAATAAATAAATAAAATATTATATTTTTAGAGAGAGGAGAAGGAAGGGAGAAAGAGAAGGAGAGAAACATCAATATGAAAGCAAAACATTGATTGGTCACCTCCCACATGCCCCAACTAGGGACCTGGCCTATAACCCAGGCATGGGCCCTGATCAGGAATCAAACCAGTGACCTTTCACTTCATGGGACAACACCCAACTCATTGAGCCACACCAGTCAGGACTTTCTGTTTTACTCTGGCTAAGGAGGCAGAACCAAGTAAGTCCAGCCTTAGTTTCTAATCACTCGAAACAAAGTGAACTATTTTAAATAAATTTTAAAATTTAAAAATAAAAGGACCATGCACAGAACCTAACTTCCTTCGCTGGAGCCACCTATTGAACCCTAAGCTACATGGCTTTCAATAATAACTCCTAAAACAAAATTCAAAGCTATATATGAAAGTAAAACCAAAAGTTTTTCCAATAAAGAAAATGGGAGTAGAACCAAGATGGTGGAGGAGTAAGTGGAGCTACACTAATCTCCTCCTAACACAAAACTGGAATTACAACTTCATTGGGGAGAAATCATCTGGAATAATGAACAGAACACCAATTGGAGATACGTCTTTTTACCATGGACAGAACAGAAGAGCCGATTCATCACAATGTGACTGGTAGAAAGTGCGGAGACGTGGGAGGGCTGGCAGGGCTCCCACAGACAGCAGCTGAAGGGACGGAGAAACATCTCAGCAGCCAGGGGCTCCACCTGAGAAGGATGGGATCTAAACCCCCAACTGGCCTTCCCGGCCTACAGAGACAAAGCTGAGAGTAAAACAGCACCCAGCTGTGAAAAGCAAAAAGCCCCCCAGGTTTAGTCAACTTTACAGAGACTGAATTCTTAAAGGGACCACCCACAAAAATTCAGAGGCATCCACCTACCCTGGGCTCCCACAGAGAAAGGGCAGAGTGGACTAGAGGTGGTTGGGGAAAGTTTGGGTCAGTGGCTTTAGGGGGAGAGTTGAGGGAGCAGCCCCTAAGTCTAGTGCTGACCCCATACCGCCAGCAAACCACTCTTCTCCAAAGGGCGGGAACCTGAGAAGGAAGCCACAGCCCCACCCATAGGAATTAATTAATCCACCCCGCCCACCAGTGCCTAAACCTGACCTCATATCACAGGTTGATTGGATTAACAACTGAATTCATCTGCCCCACCCAGAAGTGCCTAAAACTGACCACTGATCACAAACTGATAGGATTAACTAAAGGAAACAAAGACAGTGGATCTCTGGTGGTTTCCAACTGGCTGACTAAGCGGACTGGGACACGAGCTGATGTCGCCAAGCACAGATCCAGGAAGTAAACAAAGTGCACCTCTACACCACAGAAGATCACACCACTAAGACAATAAGTCAAAGCAGACCAGTCTAAGAAGCAGAAACAAACAAGAGCCACCTAAAATGGGGAGACAAAGAACCCCTCAGCAAATAAAAAGGAGGAATCCCTGGGAAGAGTGCAAAATGAAATAGAGGCAAGCACCCTATCAGACATGGAATTCAAAATAATGATGATAGAGAAGCTCAATGAGCTCAGCGAGTTGAAAGAAAACTACAGACAATTCCAGGGGAACTACAAAGAACTCCAGGATAACTACAAAGAACTCTAGGAAAGCTACAAGAAACTGACTAAGAACTACACCAGCATTAAAAAGGACATAGACACCATTAATAAGAGCCAGGAGGAAATGAAGAATACCATTTCTGAATTGAAGAACACAGTAGAAGGAATCAAAAGCACGCCAGAGAAAGGAGAGGATCGAATCAGCGAGCTGGAGGTCAATGTAGAAAAAATTCCCAGGCAGTGCAACAAAATGGAAAAAAAAGACTGAAAAAGAATGAAGAGGTTTTAAGAGAACTGCAGGACAACCTGAAGTATAATAACATCCATATCATAGAGATATCAGAAGAAGAGCAGGAGCAAGAGATAGAAAACCTCTTGGAAAATGTAATGACAGAAAACTTCCCTAACTTGAGGAGAGAAAATGTCATGCAAACTTAGGAAGCACAGAGGGTCCCAAGGAAGATGAACCCAACAGGCCCACTCCAAGACACATCATCATGAAAATGGCAAATTTCAAAGACAAGGAGAGAATCCTAAAAGTAGCAAGAGAGAAACAGCTAAGAACATACAAGGGGGCTCCCATAAGCTTATCAGCTGATTTCTCAACAGAAACACAACAAGCCAGAAGGGAATGGCAAGAAAATATTTCAAGCAATGAAAAACAAAGGTCTGCAACCAAGAATACTTTACCCAGCAAGGCTGTCATTCAAAATGGAAGGTGAAATAAAAAGCTTCCCAGACAAAAGAAGTCTCAAAGAATATATCTCCACCAAACCAGCATTGCAAGAGATGCTAAAGGGTCTGCTTTAAGATGAAGAAACAGAAAGACAGACAGGAACACAGGTACAAAGTTAAATGGTTAAATTCACCAATCAACAGACATAGGGCAGCTGAATGGATAAGAATCAACTTTAACTTATGGATGCTTTAAAGTGACCTTGTTAGAAATAGATATTACTAAATAAGGTACAGTTTGGTATATTACTTGTATATGCATTACTGCAGGTTAAGTTTTCTTAGATTGGAATCATTTCACAATATGGGAAAATCAGGTTACTTGCAATAACTCAAAAAAATTGAATGCAGTTAAGGAAGAAGAAAAACCTAAGAAAATGTGGATGTAGATTACATAGAAGACATGTTATTTTTCTTAGTCACTGTTATAAAACATGTGCTTATTTGTGGGTGTGTAATATATAGATTTTGTTAGAAACTTACGTTTTAAATAGCAACCAACTGGTCACGGGTGTGTTGTGAAATCAGTTAATCTTTAGGTTAGAAAAGATGCTGAGGATGAAGACCAATTTGGATGGAAGTTGCAAACTATTAAACTATGATTTGTGTACACAGACAATATATATTCTCATATTAGCATGTAAATTAAATGAGATACCTTTGAACTAAATCATAGAAATATACATTTCCAGTTATGGAGGCCCCCAAACTGGTGATACTTGAGAAAAGGAATGAATGCTATAGTAAACTTTATTATTGAAATGTGAACATAGCTAATCTCTACCTCAACAAACTCAAATAGTTCAGGGGTTAGTTTAGAACCACATAGGAAGTTGACCACAAGTTCAAAAAATAGCTAGAATACTATTCTACAAAATTATTTAAATCCTAGGGATTTTAATTTTTTACCTCAACTTACTAGACATAATAATTTCTAATCTAGGGACCAGTTGAACACTGCAAGTGCCATTATTTCTAAAGGCTTCAACTTGTAAAACACATGTAGAGGAAAAACAGAGGGTATTAAAAGAAGTAAGACCTGTACACAGCCTAAATAAATAAATAAATAGATCTACTATTTAAGATGGGAAACTCCAAAAAAGAATAAGTTGTAGTTCCAGTAGCTTAAAATAAAGTTGAGTTGTATTATTGGAGTGGGGAGGATCAGACTCAAAAACCAAATTCATTTTTACTATGGGTTTGGCACTGTGTCTAGTCAACTTTCACAAAAGTGAGTTCTGCAATATACCATTTCTGTGATATATTTCACAAAAATAGCATTCCAGAGTAAAGTAAGTATTAAAGAAGAAAAAAACTGCTTAATCTTGCTACAATACATTTAAAATACTATCATTTAACATGTAAAGTTATGTAAGCTATTGGCATATTTAAACTTTTTTGTATTAACTCTTCAAAATCCAGTATGTACTTTAAATATGTGTAAAAATATGTACGGGTGTAAATGTAGTTTTGTATGTATTTGGTAATATTGCAATTCATATTACTTAAAAGAGTAATTCTTTAAATGAATGAATTAATGGAGGCATTTTGGAATAATGAAAAAAAAACTTTGTATTAATATGATTTAAGAAGCTGACAGAAGGCAGTAATTAAATGGTCCATTGTCTGGATGTAAAAAAGGGGGAAAAAAGTACACATTGGTGGTTACAGAATAGACAGGGGGATGTTATGAAGAACAAAGGAAATAGAAAAGCCAAAGAACTTGAATGCATGACTCATGGACATGAACTAAGGGGGGCATTGCTGGAAGGAAAGGGGTACTGGGTGGAGGGGGGTAAAGGAGGGAAAATTGGGACAACTGTAATAGCAAAATAAATAAAATATATTTTAAAAAATGGGAAAAACAAAGTAATAATACTTGGAAAAATAAAATTTCATATACATGCACATTCTTGATAGCATGCATCCTGAGCTAGGGATACTGCTGAAAGCATCAAGCGAAAGGGTATTTTTTGTTTTGTTTTGTTTTTTTAATAGCACTGCCATCTTCAGTGAGACATCCACAATGGGATTTGAACCATAAATTGTCTTATATGTCTGACTAAAGTGTACTGCTTCTAATAGTGCAAGACCATCTGTCACCAACAGCATCTGTCATCAACATCAGATGCCACTATTTCCTTCCAAGAGTACTTACCATATATAAATCAATGCAGATGTTTACACAATGGGAAAAGATGCCAAGATAAACATACAGAGTAAAGATACTGAAGCATTGAGACAACTTCATATGACAGTAAATGAACAGCTTTCAACTTTCAAAGAAAAGATGGATGGCTATGACGAACCTATATAATTTTTCTATCCAACAGTCCTGGAGGTACCATATTTTAGTACATGGAATCTGAAAATGATACTATGAGCCAAGCAAAAAGAATCAAAGGGGAATCAAAATTAAACCATGTTTTCTCTGAATTCCTGACAATTTTCTTCTTCTATTGGCTTATTTGTAAAACTCTTAGAGGAGAAAAAGCCTTATATGAACAAATGAGTGTCATGTAGGGCAGTAGCTCATCTCCTAATGAAACAGAAGCTCATCTTCTATTCTGAAGTGAGAAGGGCTAAGGAGTACCTGGGCCTTGGAATAAAAGGATTCCAAAGCTTTGGACCACAGAAGACTCAGAAAATTTTTTTATACTTACTGATTCTGTGCGACTGCTGCTGGGAGGTCGGTATGTCCAATCAATGGTGAGTTTGTCAGTGACAGATGAAGTTGATTTGAAAACGCACTTCAACTTGATCTTTTCTCCAACATATCCCTGAACATGGGCATCCACTTTAATCTCCAAGGAAAGAACAATGTGAACACCTAATCAAAGCAAGCCCAAACATTTAGTGTTTTTACTTGGGTAGAATATATAGATAACTAAATCATAAAAACCACAGCAATAAGTATCTTCTTGTGCAAACCCAAAAGGACAAGCAGTGGATTTCTGCATTAATCAGGGATAGTATTCTTGTCATTTTACAGTATTAAATCATAGGATGAATGCTTGCATACAATGTAAAAGCTGGTTGCACCAGCATTTTTCCAAATATAGAGCTGTGGTTAAATTAAGTAGAAATAAGTTGGTCTGCCCACAGCAGGCTAAAAAATAACACCATCCTCTGCGCGCGCGCTCTCTCTCTCTCTCTCTCTCTCTCTCTCTCTCTCTCTCCCTCTCTCCCTCCCCCCCTCTCTCCCTCTCTCTCCCTCTCTCTCCCTCTCTCTCCTTCCCTCCCCCTCCCTCCCCCCTCTCCCCAACTCTCTCCAGGCATGTCAGCTGTTGTGGTCTGAGGCACTTGCCCCAAATACAGCCTGTAACCTGAAGCTACTATGGCTTCAACCACCAGCAAAATGGGAAGAGAAAGTAAGAACAGGACATTTTTTTCCAAAGAATATAAAACTGCCCTAAGGTTCTATCTAGTTCTGTTTTGGTTTTTATTTTCTTAAAGCTGGTTGATGAGTCACACATCCACTAAAAGTAAATCAAGGGGAAAAAAAAAAAAACAGAACAACTTACCCATTATAAAATGTAAAAATGAGATTTAGTGTATTTTATTGATTATACTGTTATAGTTGTCCCAATATCTTTTCCCGCTGCTCCCCTCTGCCCAGTACCCACTTCCATCCAGCAACCCCACCCCCATTATTCATGTCCATGAGGCATGCATATAAGTTCTTTGGCTTCACCCTTTATTCTTAACTTTCCCGTCTATTTTGTACCCACCAATTATGCTTTTCTTTTTTCAGTTATGTTTCTTAATCTGCATCATTTTCCCATTTCTCCTCCTTCCCCCTCCCTGATGATAATCCTCCAAATGATCCCCATACCTATTATTCTATTCCAATTCTGGTTGTTTGCTTGTTTTTGTTGTTGTTGTTGTTATTTTTTGTTGTTGTTTTAGATTTTGTGCACTTGTTATTTTAACATTCATAGTTTTGATCCTCTTTTCCTTAAATAAATCCCTTTAACATTTCACATAATAAGGGCTTGGTGATGATAAACTCCTTTAGCTTTACCTTGCCTGGAAAGCACTTTGTCTGTCCTTCCATTCTAAAGGATAGCTTTGCTGGATAGAATAATCTTGATTGTGGGTTCTTACTTTCCATCACTTGGAATACTTCTTGCCAGCCCCTTCTTGCCTGCAGAGTTCCAACAGTCTTATAGGAGCCCCTTTATAGATAACTCTCCTTTTCTCTTGCTGCTTTTAAGACTCTCTCTTTAACGTTTGGCATTTTACTTATGATGTGTCTTGGTGTGACCCTCTTAGGGTCTAGCTTATTTGGGACTCTCTGTGCTTCCTGGATTTACATGTGTATTTCCTTTGCCAACATTTGGGGAGTTTTCCTTCATTACTTCTTCAAATAAGTTTTCAATTTCTTGCTCTTCCTTTTCTCCTCTGGCATCTCGGATTCAGATGTTGGCATATTTAAAGTTGTCCCAGAGGTTCCTAAGCCTCTCCTCATATTTTTCAGTTCTTGTTTCTTCATTCGCTAGTGGTTAACTGTTTATGTCTTCCTTATGTTCCAAATCAGTTATTTGAATGCTAGTTTCCTTCCCCATATCACTGGTTTTGTGTGGATTTTCCTTCATTTCTCTCCATACTCAAGCATATGTCAAGTCTGTGAGCACCTTTTCAATAGCATTTTGAACTCTGTGTCATCTGTTAGGTTGGCTATCTTCTTGTCACTTAGTTCTCCCACTGGATCCTTGATCTTTTCCCTTTTGGGCCATGGTTCAGTGTCTCCTCAACTTGACAAGTTCCTATGTTTACCTCTGTCTTAGGTAGAGCTGCCACAACTGTTATATTGTAGGGGGTGGGGCCTTAGGTATTCATCAGTAAGGGGAGACCTGTTTCACCATGTTGTGGTGCTGTATGTAGGGGTGGGGTCTTGCTCAGCCCTCACCCATTTTCCAGGCACTTCTCCTATATGGGACTGGTGCCTCTCTAGCTGTTGCCCTGGTTGTAGTTCCCAGGGTGGGTGGGTTTGTGGACATTCTAGGACTGTGGGGGCTCTCTAAACAAACAGACTTTGCTAAGAGACTGTCAGTTTCTTCCACCATCCCAACCCGCAGTGGTTTTCACAATCAGGAGCAGCAAGGCTGCCACCACTGCAGTCACTGCTCTCCATCTGGGCTCCACCCCTTCTAGCTGTCTGGCTGAGTATTTCTTCTTTATTTCTTCATTTGCTGAATTTCAACATAGTTTTAATTTTCTGGAACTTCTGGATTTTTTAATTTAGTTTTGAGGTAGATGTAAAATTCCTTCTTAGTTGTGAGGGAGAAGCAGTGTGTCTACCTATGCCTCCATATTGGCCAGAAGTTAAGATTTTTTAATTCTGTAGAGACTCTTTCCAAAACCACATCAAATATCCAACTTTGACACTATACTCCCTCCAAAAAGTTGGCACCTTCCTCTAACCAATACCCTCTGCTTTCAGAGAACAGAGTAGACATTTCTCTCCCACTAGGGAGCCATGTATTGTAGGAAAGTAAGTCATCAGCCACTTTGTTTTTCCTGCTTTCCTCTCTGTGACAATAAGCCATTATTGTTCCAGCAGGCCAAAGGCAAACAAAGCAACACTATCCTGAACACCAGCAGTTCCTCAGGTAAGGCAGGATACCTATCCCAGCCCTCTCATTTGCTGGCTCTGTGGTCCTAGCAAGTTACTTTACTTCTTTAATTTCTCATCCTGGTGTGAATGATAATAATAGCACTTAGATGGTCACTGTGAAGAATAAATACTACAACATGTACAACACTGAAAAGCTGAACTAACCTAGAGTGAATGCTCAATGCATGTTAGATAGTTTCATCATCATTATTGCCACCTCTTACAGTCTCTCAACCTTTCCTATCACAGACACAGTTATGAGTCATCTGTTCCACTGCCTTTACTTCCGCTGATTTGAATCTCCTGCTTTTCTTGCTCCTCTCTAGACAATCTCATCTGTTCACATTCCTCTTAAAAAAGGAGACCAAGACTGAGCTCACAACTCTCATAAGAATCTGACCCATCCCAAAGATAATTACTTCTGGTTTGTTCAGTCATCCTCTCAGATTCTGACAGAATAAACTTGTCATTCCTTCTATGTCCTTGTGAATGTTGTTCATCTGCCTGGAAAGCCCTCAACCCTCAGTCCCTATTCTCTCCTGAACCACCTTATTCATCATTCAAGGTCCAGTTCTAAAACTGGAAACTGTAAATGAATGGATAAACTACAATCTCCATATAACCTTTATTCTACAACATAAGTATAGCAGATGAATTTTAAAGTATGGACTTATAATTAGAGAGACCTGGAGTTCAATTTTTAGCCCAGCTATTTTCTAGCTATTAGACCTTGATCACAGTTACATAATCTATTCAACCTTCAATGTCCTCACTTGGTAAATGGTAATAATAACAAGACCTACTTCACTGGATTACTATGAGGATGTAGTAAGATTAAACAACCACAAAATGCTTAGCATATCACCTGAAATAGAAATTTTTAATAAATCCCACAGACTTTCAAAAACCTTCAATAATTCTCTATTAGACTATAGAATAAAATCAAAATAATGACAACCTGGCCCCAAACTTTTGCTTCTCCACCCACCTACCCATCCCATCCCCTTCACCATGCCCTGAATATCATGCCATTTCCTAAATTTATTATGTCATTTTACATTACTGTATCTTTATTTGAATATGTCTTTGTCTGGATGGATCTCCCCAACCCTTATCTGGATTGTTTTCCCTAGACCACATCCCCCAATTCTCACATACTTTCAAAACCCAGCTCAAATATCTGTCCCTTTATGACACCTGCCCAAATCCCCTGATGCTGTTCATTGTTCTTTCTTCAATGTTCTCACTATATTTAGTACATAATGCTACTCAAGTACATATATCATTGATTATACTCAGCTTCAAAAGATGATTTCCTCCATTAATGCAACCACCTTGAGGGTATACCTACAAATCCCTCATTCTGAGAAGAAAACTTTTCTTCTTACTTCTTCAAGAAACTTGAGGCCATGCGAACTGCCCAGCCACACACATTCTTGTGTCTGCATTCATCCTTACTTCCAGTCTCAAAAG
Organism: Noctilio leporinus; assembly: GCA_004026585.1. Lineage (NCBI taxonomy): Eukaryota > Metazoa > Chordata > Mammalia > Chiroptera > Noctilionidae > Noctilio > Noctilio leporinus. The sequence continues at coordinate 14,824 of PVIW01011325.1, forward strand.
GTGTGGTGTCCCTTTTCCTATGAAAGGTCAACTCCTCTGCTCAGCCCTAGATCATCTTTGTCCAAGGCATGTTCTAGCATAAAAACCCACTCTACTATCTTCAACCTCTCCCTTTCAAGAGAGGTTCTCTCTACTCTCAGCCTCTAAACACAGCGAAGTCTCTCTCATCCTTAAAAACAAATCAATAAGTAACAATGCGCAAAACAACAACTATCTTTCCGTAACCCTGTATCTACAAATGATGGATTTGTAGGTACACACTATTTATTACCAACTACTGCTTGCTCTTTCCTTTCTAAGCCAAGTTCTACACCTGACATCTCTATTTCCTCTCATCCCATCCACATCTGGACCCCTACAGCACAAGCTGGACTCCACTATCACTTCTGGTTAAGGGCATCATGTCTTAAAACTGAAAAATACAAGGAATTAAAAACTCTAATAGGTACTTTCCTATTCTGATTTTATAAGTCTCTCTGCAGCAGTGACTGCTTGGCTTTCTCTATCTCAAGGCTTCATGACAAATTATTCATTCACTCCATCTTCAAACATATATTTATTGAGCATCTGTTTTGTGCTATCTTCTCAGCATGGAATAAATGTGGGCAAAATACATATACTCCCTGTCTGGGAACTTAAAATACAGATGTTAGATACATTGGTCAAATCATAAAGATAAACATATAATGGCAAATTCTGATAAATACTATGAAGGAAAAGGGAGTGGCTATGAGAACTGCATCAGTTATGGTAGAGGAGCAGGGAATGGTTAATAAAAATGTCCCTAGCCCTGGCTGGTGGCACAGTGGATAGGTGCCGGCCTGTGAACCCAAAGGTCACTGGTTCGATTCCCCAGCCAGGGCACATTACCAGGTTGCAAGCCAGGTCTCCAGCCAGGTCTGTAGCTGGAGGCAGGTGAAAGGCAACCATACATTGATGTCTCTCTCCCTCTGCCTCACTCCCTTCCCTTCTCTTTAAACATAATAAATAAAATATTTTTTAAAATGTCCCTGAAAAAGTTACTTTTGAAATGAATTTTGAAGGGTAATAAGGTCAACAGAGAAAGAGAGTATTCCAGGCAGAGGATGCAGCATATGTGAAGGTCCTGTGCCAAAGAGTCATCAGTCAAGGAACTGAAACGAAGGCAGTCTGGCTGCAACACAAAGAGCATGAATGAGGGCTGGAGGGAGAAGTGAGATGTGGCTAGAAGGTAAGCAGTAACCAGACCATGCAGTTCCTTCGAAATTTGTGTCCTTATTCTTAGAGTAATGGAAAACCATGGAAAATAACTTAAATGTGGCACTAATAAAAGAAGTGATGATGAAATTTGCATTTTTAAAAGATTACTTTAGGGAACACAATTAGGAGTCAAGAGTAAATATAAGATTACTTAGAAGACCACTACAATAGTCAAGTGAGAAATAAAGGTAGCTTGAACTAAGCTGGTGGCAGTGGACATGGAGAGAACTAGGGAGACAATACTTGAAAGGTAAAAAGAATTGGTGCCTGAAAACCCAAAGGTCACTGGTTTGATTCCCAGTCAGGGCACATAACCAGGTTCTAAAGCCACATCTCCAGCCAGGTCCATAGCTGGAGGCAAGTGAAAGGCAACCATACATCGATGTTTCTCCCCCTTTCTTCCTCCCTCCCTGCCCTTCTCTCTAAAAAATAATGAATTTAAAAATCTTACAAAAAAAAAAAAAAAAAGAACTGGTGACAGGTCAGATATGGAATGATAAAGAAAGAGAAGCATCAAGAATAATTCTTATGTTCCTGACTTGGTGATACCATTCACTAACACACACAGGGAAGACCAGAAAAGTACCAAGCTTGGCAGGAAAAAAATTTTTATTTTGGATAAGTTTAAGGTGCCTTTGAGATATACAAGGGATGATGTCAAGGAGGTAGTTGGTTTAGAGAAGCACACTATGGCCCATAGGTCAAATCTAGCCCAGATCTACACATTTTTTTTTTCCAACATCAGGAGAGGGGAAGGGAGAGATAGAAATATCAATGTGAAACATCAGCTGGTTGCCTCCCATATACACCCCAAGCAGAGATTGAACCCACAACCTAGGCATATGCCCTGACCAGGAATCGAACACATGACCTTTTGGCCTATATGATGACATTCCAGCCACTGAGCCACACTGGCCAGGGCTACAAAAAAGTTTTGTTAGACTACAGCCATGCTGACTCATTGATACATCATCTTGGGATGTTTCTGTGCTACTCCGGCAGAGCTGAGTAGTTGCAAGAGACCATGTGGCCCACAAAGCCTAAAATATTTATTCTCTGGCCCTTTACCAAAGTTTGCCAACTCTGATTTAGAGCAAAAAATATGGCAACCAACTCTATGCACACACACACACACACACACACACATGCACGCACACATACACTCCATACTCCCATAGTTTTTATCAAATCTCTAAGGCTCCTCCTTTCCTACCCATCCCTTAAACACTGGTGTGCCTTCAAGTTCCACCCTGAGCCCATGGTCCTGCCTTTAACACATTCTCCTTGGACAATCCTGTCCACTTTTATAAATTTAACAACTGCTAATATGCTAATGACTCCCCAATCTGTATTACTAGCCACCACTTGTGCCAAAATATTACTAAATATACCCTTGAATATCACCACTATATGATCTCAAATTGAATGTAATGAACTTTTACTTGTTGCCTATTCTATCCATTCTCCTCATCACCTTTCCTAAAAACACACAGGTTTTCTTTTGATATCTACCATTTCCAATGTAGCCCAAGGGCTTGGAGGAAGATGCCTCTATCAGACAGAGCCCAGACAGGAAATAGAAGGTACAATCAACTGAGAGTTTAAAAAGTGTATGGACTACTTTTCAAACTGACTTTTCTCAGAGTCAAGGAAGCTAACAAAGACACAAGGCCTTTGCCACCCCCAAGCCTGAATTAACAAAAAAAGGAAATGGTGTTACCAGAGCCTGACAAAAAGATGGAGATATTGCCACCTGATAAAAGTGGTAGTCAGAGAGAGACACAGCCATTAAACCAGCCTACATCAGGATGTTGGTTCCCTTTGGAGAAGAAAGGAAAAACACTGGAAGGAAGTACAAGGAAGGCTTCTGGGGCACCAGTAATGTTCTATATCCTGACTTGGGTGCCAGTAACCCAGGTGTATTTAGTTTCTGATAATTCATTGAGCTGTATACCCTTATGATATGTATACTTTTCTCTATATATTATACTAAAATTGAAAGTGGTTTAAAATCAATGGATGTAAAATAATTTGTATATGCTCAAAAAATAAATAATAAAAAGTATTGATCCAGTGTTATATTCTTTCATAAATTTCTATCCTAGGCCTAATCTTCTTATAACTATTTCTTTTCACCTAGTTAAAAATGCATTATTTCCAGGTAAAAATAGCTAACTATAGAAATACAGGTAACCCCATATAACATGGCATTCTATAACATGGTTTCGCTCTAACATGGTTCAAGAATTGGGGGCAACCCTTCTACAACATGGCATCCTAGAACATGGTTTCACTCTAACATGGTTTGAGAATTAGAGAAATCCCCAAACAACAAGAAATGTAATAAGAACTTTAAAAGCAAAAGGTGTCTCATTTGAAATTTTTCATTTGAGCATGGATGTCATATTAGATTTGCTTGCAGAATTTTAAAATTTATTAGATTTTTAAGTCCATTTTGTTTGTGACGTATTAAGTACATACATTTAAGATTTTATTTCATTATTTTTAGAAAGAGGGGAAGGGAGAGAGGCAGAGAGAGAGAGACATCAATGTATGGTTGCCTTTCACCTGCCTCCAGCCACAGACCTGACTGGAGACCCGGCCCGCAACCTTGCCATGTGCCCTGGCAGGGGAATCGAACCTGCAACCCTTGGGTTCGCAGGCCGGCACCTTATCCACTGTGCCACCAGCCAGGGTTAAGTACATACATTTTAAACTTTGTGTTTTTCTTTTTATTACATTGTACATAGATTACAATTTTTCAGTTGAGTATTATTCAACCTTTTAAAATAAATGGTGGAGCCCAGGCTGATCGCTTAGTGGATAGGTGCCATCCTGAGAACCCAAAGGTCACTGGTTCAATTCCCAGCCAGGGCATATAACCAGGTCTCCGGCCAGGTCTCCAGCCAGGTCCTTAGCTGGAGGCAAGTGAAAGGCAATCATACGTTGATGTTTCTCTCCCTTCCTTCCTCCCTCCCTGCCCTCCTCTCTAAAAATAATGAATAAAATAAATGGTGAAAATTGTTTTAATAAAGATATTTCTATTAATTATAAAATTATAATAGTATGTTTTAAATTTTTTTTGAAACCTAACCCCCTTTTTGTACTAGTTCTTTATTTCCTATAACACAGCATTTTTAAAGAACCTAACAACTGTATTATATGGGGGTTACCTGTATTCATAATTAACAAATTTTTTAATCTGGGAGGAAGATAAGAAAATCACATTTAAACACGGAATGAATTAAAAAATGGTAAAACCCAATTTCATACACCCAGTTTTCCAAAATATAAACTTGTCAGTCTTTGGTTTATAAAATTACCTATTTAATAAAATTACCAATTTTAATGAAAACGAATAGTATAAAAACCTTAGGTGCTTAGTTTATTGTTTCAAATGCTTACACAATTGATATAGGAGGACCAAATTTATAACTTAGGGGTAATTCAAACAAGCTAATAATTTAATAGGTCCTATCTTTGAAGAAGCAAGACAAACACTGGTATGAACAAAGGTATCACCTAACAGATTCAAAATATCAACAACAACAAACAAGGATTAACCTTGAAAACATGCTAACTGAAAGAAGCTAGTCATAAAAAAAAAAAAAAAAAAAACACCACATATTATATGAAATGTCCAGAATAGGCCAATCCATAGCAATAGAACATAGAATGATGTATGCCAAGAGCTAAGGGAAGGGAGGAATGAGGAGTAACTGTTAATGGGTGTGGAGTTTCACTTTGGGGTGATGAAAATGATCCCAAATAAATTGTGGTAATGATTGCACAACTTTGAATATACCAGAAACCACCAAACTGTACACTTTAAATGGGTAAATTGAGTGGTATATGAATTATATCTTCAAAAAATTTGTTTTTAAAAGTCAAAAGATATAAGTTCACAGATCACTGAATCAAATTTTAATGTTTGAATTATTTGGTCTGCTAAATTTGATACATGCTAGATGTGAAATGGCATTTAGTTTTAAAAATCACCAACTATTTCTACTTTTCTTTCCTCAATGGGATAATATTTGAACGTTGCCATTGGGGTTGGGATGGGGTCTGGAATTAGTTGGATTGACAGTGGGTCAACCTAAATATTCTACTACAAAATAATTTAGCTGAAAAACTGGACACTTGTAATGACACAAGCAGCTGGGAGGGATCAGGGAATGTGCAGCAGCATGAATATTACTCATCAAATAAGAACTTCCTGGCCGTATCTGCTCAGATTTAGAACACTTGAAGTCTTTATTTTAAAGGCACCCTTCAGAAATTCCCATTACCCACAGGAAAAGTTTAAGATGTTAAGTCCTTCTAATGCTAGCCCTATTAACATGTAATTTCCCAGCAGACACACACACACACACACACACACACACACGTATATACATTTTTTTTAAACTCCAGCAAATAACTGCACCCTTAAATGAAGGCAATTAGGCTCTATTGAAACTTAATTTGAAAACTGCATAAAAACAAGACATCCATATTTTAAGAATGTCATCGTGTGAATATTTCTTGTTATTAATAGTATACATTAAAATTTTAATAGAATTGATGTGCTGTTTATTTTTTAAATTTTTTATTAAAATGCTAAAGCAGTTGCTTTTTCCTACAAAATGCGCTTCTAATAACCAAATTACAGCACATCTTTTCTATAATAAACGTTTTTACCTCACAGGCCTTCATAATCACCTATCAATCAGAAAATTACCAACAGTCATGTTCTTCTTTTACAAATTATTGGGACAAACCAATGAACACCGGGATTGTCCTTTCTGAGTCACAACGTAGTCCACAACCACAGCTGAGTCAATCACATGATAACGCCGGGTGTACTCAAAACCAGAGCCCTCTGTGGTTCTATCAAGTCGTGCTATCACCATAAAGCAATGCAGTCATTAAAGGTGGTGGAGACCCCAGGGACTCAGGAAAGTAACGACAAGCTACCGAATCAACAAAGTAGTGATTTTTTTTTTTTTTTTTTTTTTTTAAATCCTTCCCACACCTCCTCGCTTCTTCCCTTCCTTCCGAGAAGCATTGTGGGGGCTCTTCTGAGAGTTCCACCCCCCACCCGGAACCGGAATGGCGACCATCTTCTCTAATCCCCCGGCCGGAAGTGGGGCTGAGCCAGCCGGCACACTCACCCTGGAAAAACAAAACGCCCACCAGTGGAAGCAGAGCGTAGCCACTGCCTCGCGCCGCTCTACTCTGCTGCATCCCGACAGCTCTCCAGATGCTTGTACAGCCTGCTACTGCTGCCGGTAAGAATGCAGGTGTAACAGGAAGTGACGTAAAACAGGAAGCAGCAGAGACACTTAAAATGGCGATTCAAAGTTGCCACGGGAACGTGATTTTTTTTTTTTTCTAGAACCATATGTGGACTTGTTCACTGACCAGCAATTATTAAATTCTGAAGTAGGAGTTTATTCTCTTTTGCTTGAAAATGAGATAGATTTGGGGAAATTTAGTATTTAACTTTATGGATTCCTGAGGACAAAAAATCCTTATTCTCTTAATTCTTCCTGAAGAGTTATTTATATACCTTTTCTTACAACTTTTAGGTTATTTTATTTGAATTCTTCCAGAATGTATTTCCATAAATTTAGAATTCAAAAGGACCTCTGAGGTAATACAGGATCAGTCAACAGATATGTATTAGGCCTTCGTGGTGAATTTGAGCCTTAAATCCGTGTTCTTTTTGTATTCTTTTTTTGTATAGCTATTACATAATCCAACTCATCACCTACCTGAATTGGGTGTTTTATTAAATTCTTGGCAGTGGCAATGATGAAATCATTACATCATGTAATAGAGGGAAAAGGAAACAGATGTTTGTACAGCTTTTACTTGGAAAAGTGAGAAAGTAATGGTTTCGAGTTGCTTGAAATTAAGAGATGGTGTAATTTTTCTGGAAAGGAAATGGAATGATACATCCCATTATTAATCATTAGTCAAACTGGAATCTCAGTATAGTTAGTCAAAGTAAGAGGAAAACAAAATTCTGCTTCGGCTTTTGGGAAAGTTTAATAACTTGCCATTTTTCAATGCATTACTTTACTAGATTTGAAAGCAGGTGGTTTTCACCGTTAAGAAGGTATTATAAGAGTATCAAATGGAATAGATGATACTGTTCCTTTAAAAGAATCCCCAAACTAAGTAGTTTGTTGTCCCGGATTCTGAGTTGTCCAAAGCAATGTGAAAATTCTGTGAAACTACATGTAGGCTTATTTATCCAGTAGAAATAAATTCTATCCATTGTTGACTTCCAGGCTGCCAGTAAGAAAGGGTCTTGGTGAAGATAAAATACAAACTCATCGGTTTTCTGTTACCCACTATGTAAAATTTAGATTTGTATGTAAAGCAAATTATATAACTTATTTTTTATTGCTAAAGGTTATTTACATAAATGTTTAAGGTATATTAACATTCTGAATTACAATACAGAAGTTCTCTTCAGGAAGAAGACACTGAACAACAATGTCACTTTTAACCTTTGTGTTGTTAGCCAAGACACAGCTACAAGTTTTGCTGGAAAAACATTCCTTGAGCTTTTAACTACTTTATTACATTTATGGAACATCATTCAAGCCATCTGTTTGAAGAACTAGTTTTATATTCTGAAAGGGTGAATTATGCAAAAAAAACAAAATGTAAATGAAAACTAATATAGACCTGAAATTTAATTTTTAGTTTCAAAACTGGGTATTGAAACTTTATTTCTTTAAACAGTGTAATAGGCAAAATGAGACAGGTATGGAAAGTATTTGAGAATAAAGGTTTGTGTGTAAATTATACCAATTTTTTTTTATTATTATTGGAAAAATATCAAAGTTTACCTATAAATTTGAAAATTCCAGTCTGTGAAAAGAAATAGCATCTTCAGCCTGGTCAGTGAAAACTGAAATTAAAGTGTTGCAAAGACTTTTTGAAGGCCTAAAGTTTTAGATTTTTTTTTTGTCTTTTGAATAAATTCTGGCATAGCTTAGATTTTGAAAGAAGCCAGGAAACTAGACACGTTTTAAAAAGCTCTCTTCATAGCCCACTTATAAAGTTTCCTTTATCTACTAGTATAAGGGAAAAGAGTAAAGTTGGCTTCATTCTGTTAGTTTTGGTATTTCTTTGCCCCATACCAAATTCTCTCCCAAAACAAATTTAGAAAAAAAATCAAAACATCTTGACCAGTTCTCAGAACTTTGTATACCATTGTACAAAATTATTATTTATCATTTAGGGCTGTTTTTTAAATTAGTTTCAAGTTTTTAAAGTTAAGGTACTATTCCAGAATTCTTCTAGTTAACTGCTTAATGATTCCAGTCTACAAATGAATGAGCATAGACTGTTCTTTTGCTATAGATAATTGAAATGGGGGAGGGAGGAGGCAGGGAGGACATAGTAAGCTAAGCAGTCATTCATTACTCATAAAAGACCTGCACTATATGATACAGAAAAAAGGTGACAAGCAGTTCATCCTGAGGGTGACATTTGTCAATCTATTAGCATTTAGGTAACCTCTTCTTAGTTACCCTGTGATTTATACTTGGCTATGGTAATCCTTAGATCATTTGACCCAAAAATATCATCTAGGATACTGAAATTCAATAAAATAAAATGCATCTCAAATTTAAGGAGAACCATAAAAATCAAACTGTTTAACAGTTTAAACATGGGATTTTCTGTTCATCAAAAACAGCTGGGAAATAAAGACTATTTCAAAAACACAGCTGGGAGAAACAGCCCCCCTTTTGAAAGTGAGAAAGAAAAAGCAAACACATTAACTTCAGTAGCAAAAGTGCTGCTCTAATGAAACGAGTATGTAAAAGGAAATGTCATGATAGACAAGTTGGCCTTTATCCCACTTGCTGCCAATATGCATATACAAGTCATAATTAACAAAACAGTACATAAGGGCAAAAATATTGCTTCATAGTATACAAAATCTAATTAGAAATTATTTGCACTCTAAAATAAGTCATTAGTAATGGGGCTGGGTATGAGGCTGGTGGTATCTTCTCAAGGGCCCTATGTTGGCTCCAGAGGGATATTGCATGTCTAGGTGGTTATGCACTGTAGAACTGGTTTGAAGACAGGTCCCAGCTGAAAAACAACCAAAGTAAAGCTTCCATTAACTTCAGCTCATCCTACAGTTCTGCTTCTTGGGAATCTTCAGCTTCCTGAAATACAAAAGTTTAAATGGATAATGCATTTGGGAAGGGTACATTAGGAATACCTGGCATTATGAATTACATGTTGTTAGATCTGTTGTTCATTGTGAATGAAAATATTCTTAAATATATTTATACTCCACCTAATTTAACTGTTAAAAGAAGTTTCATGATTTTATTCTCAGAGTCAGTGTCTAATTCATAGCCTCTGCCTGGTGTGGACACTTGGATGATCCACAGCTCATTCACACAAGCATTTTTTCTCTCTTTCTTTCTCCTTTCCTTCCTTTTATTATAAGCAAAACCAAACATACAAAAAAATAGAGAAGACAGGAATTCACCCATCACCTAATTTTAAAGTATTTTGCCTTATTTAAGATATTTTTGGCTAACAAATTACTTTTTATCCCTAAATACTCCAATATGCTTTTTTAAAATAGTAACATTTTTCTGTGTAACCATGATATCCTTATTATACCCAATAAAATTCATACTTCCATAATATTATTCATATGCAAACATTATTCAAGACTTTCCCAATTTTCCCCCAAATCTTTTTATAACTTGTTTGTTCAAACTAGTATTCATCCAGTCAGGGATCACATGTTGCACTTGATTGTGTTAGTTCATTAAATTTCTTTGAATAAAAGGAACCATGGACATGGACAACAGGTGGGGTTGACTTTGGGGGGAATGGGTGGGTGGGGAGGGGGACAGAGGGGAGCAAAAAGGGGATGGATGTAATACAACAACAATAAAATTTTAAAAAATTTTTTCTTTGAATATATTAGCCCTGCCTGGGCGCAGTGGATAAGACAAAGGTCACTGGTTCGATTCCCCAGCCAGCCAGGGCACATAACCAGGTTACAAGCTGGGTCTCCAGCCAGGTCCATGGCTGGAGGTGAAAGGCAACCATACATTGATGTTTCTCTTCCTCTCTGCCTCGCTCCTTTCCCTTCTCTCTGGAAATAATAAATTTATTTTAAATTAATGTTAATAAATGAATAAATAAATATCTTTGAATATAAAAGAGCCGCCATCCTTTTTCTCTCATGACCCAGGTGTTAAGAGAATCTGCTTGATTTTATTTTTATTCACTTATTTATTATTTTCAGAGAGAAGGGCAGGGAAGGAGGAAGAAAGGGAGAAAAGCATCAACATATGGTTGCCTCTTACCTGCCTCCAGCTAAGGACCTGGCTGAAGACCTGGCTTGAAACCTGTTTATGTGCCCTCACTGGGGAATTGAATCAGCCACCTTTGGGTTTGCAGGCCAATGCCAATCCAGTGAGCCACCCCAGCAGGGGAAGAATCTGCTTGATATTAAAAGTAAATAGCCCTTGGTAAAATCTCTCAGATACCAAGTTTGTTTTTCTGGATTTACAATAGACTCATTTCTCTCCATATTCTATTCTATAAATCCTAAGGTCTTTCATTGGAGTTTTAGCTAATAAAAGGTGACTCTCTTTGCAAGCAATAATAGTGGACCTACTTCAGAGAATAGGAGAAATTTTGATTATAGTAAAAATTAAATTATCCTGCCTCTTAAGCCCAATAAACGAAACCAAAAAAACAATATTACATACTATGAAAATTGGATGATGTCTCTCTCCCTTTCTGCCTCTCTCCCTTCCTCTCGTTCTAAAAATAATGAAATAAAATCTTAAAAAAAAAAAAAAGAAAGAAAAAAGAAAATTGGATGAAACAAAATTACACACTACTAAAATCAGGTTCATGGTCCCAATAACGAAATGAGAGGAATTGAAATCCATTCCACATAGTACAATAGTTCTGTTAAAATGCAAGGCACACCTATTGAGTCACTCTCAATGCCGTGACTGATTTACAATAAAAACAAAACAAGCAATCCTTGCTGGTGTGGCTCAGTGGATTGGCACCAGTTGCAAGCCAGGTCTCTAGTCAGGTTCTTAGCTGGAAGCAGGTAAGAAACCATACATTGATGCTTCTCTCCCTTTCTTCCTCCCTCCCTGCCCTTCTCTGAAAATAATGAATGAAATCCTTTTTAAAAAAGGAGATTTAATTATTTTGTTTTAAAAATATTTATTTACATGTTAAAAGTTTATTATTGAGTGGAAAATATGGTCCTCAAAGCCTTAAATAAAACTACAATTTCCTCAGTTTTAATGACCTAGCTTCCTAATACTTTGCACAATTACCCACAAAAAAGAAGCCATCCATAATTATTAATAGAAGATTTTTACCTCCCTGATCCAGCTCCTCTAATTTGATATAGGAAGCACCTAACAATCATATAATTCAGAGACTGACATTAGAGATGAGCCAGAAAGGTAAGGAAAGAAATTAATCCATTTGTGAACCTCACCGTCTAAGAATGTTAGTCTGTATTTTCTAAATAAACAGCAACCTTTTCTTGTTGGTTGAGTCTTTCTTCTGTTCTGTAACAAAGAAAAGAAAGAAAGAAACTAATATTAAGTCAACAATACAAGAAAGGAGAGGCAAATCTTACAAAGCTTCAGGTGATGTATTTCCCCCCATATTTTGGGAAAATTATATGTACCTGGATGTAGATCCAAGCTTACAGGGAGCTATATCACTAGTACCATCTAACTAATAATACTCGTGTCTCAGCATGACTCTGGGTATCTGAACTCAGACAATTTTCAGAATATTTTTTAGAAGGGAATAGTATAATTTGGGAATCCATCGATTTAAAGCAGATAGCTTACTATTAGTATCTTACCTCTAATTCTACTCCTTATTCAAAAAAGAAAAAGTTTTGATGAGAGGGAGATTGGGGAACTGGTAGAGAGAGGTGAAGGGATTAAATACAAATTGGTAATTATGAAAGAAACACAGGGATGTAAAGTAAAACAGAGAATATAGTCAATAATATTGTTATAACTATGTATGGTGCCAAGTTAGTACTGGAAATATTGAGGGGAACACTACTGCAAAGTATATGATTGTCTAACCACTTTGCTGTACACCTAAAACCAAGACAAAATAATATTGAAAGTCAATTGTAGTTTAAATTTTTTAAGAAGAAAGAAAAACTTTTGTATTGACCTAGAAGTCATCTTTATTGATTATGTTCAATTTAAATCAGAACCTTAGAGTTGGGTTTATTAGGCTCCTTAAAATCAATTCTATTTACTTCTGTGAAAATTTCTTGAGGAAAACAAATAGTGCTGGGAGCACCAAAACATTGCAACTTGTGCAAAAGAATGAATTTGGATTCCTACTTTACACCATATACAAAAAATTAACTCAAAATAAATCGAAGACCTAAAATTGTAAAACTCTTAGAAGAAAAAACTTAGGCATAAATCCTCATGACCTTGGATTAGGCAATGGTGTCTTAGATATGACACCAGTAGCACAAGCAATAAAAGGAAAAAAAAAAAAAAGGTAAATTGGACTTAATAAAAATTTTAAACTTTTGTGCTTCAAAGGACACTATCAAGAAAGTGAAAAGACAGCTCACAGAATGAGACAATCATTGCAAATCATATATCTAATAAGTCACTTTTAGATACTCCAAAATAAGGAAGTAGTACAACTTTAATTAAAAGGCAACCCAGTTTTTAAATAGGCAAAACATTTGAATAGATATATCTCCAAATGACATACAGATGGCCAATAAACACATGGAAAGATGCTCCACATCATTAGTCATTTGGAAAATACAAATGAACACCTCAGTGAGAAGCCACTTTATACCTACTATAACTATAATCAAAAGGACAGACAAGGACAAATGTAGAGCCCTGACTGGTGGCTCAGTGGATAGGCACCAGCCTGCAAACCCAAAGGTCTCTGGTTTGATTCCCAGTCAGGGCACATAAACAGGTTACAAGCCAGATCTCCAGCCACGTCTGTAGCTGGAGACAGGTGAAAGGCAACCATACATTGATGCTTCTCTCCCTCTCTGCCTCTCTCCCTTCCCCTCTCTCTAAAAATGATGAATAAAATCTTTAAAAAGAAAAAAAAAAAACAAATGTCAATAATGTAGACAGATTAGAACCCTCATATATTGTTGGTGTGGATGTAACATAGTGCAGCTGTTTTGGAAAACAGCCTGGGAATACTCAAAATGTAAGCATAGAGTTACCATACAACCAGCAATTTCACTCCTAGGGATATACCCAGGAGAACTGAAGACATATATCTACACAAAAACATAGATATATGTTCATAGCAGCATTAATCAAAATAGCCAAAAAGTGGAGGATATCTGTGTATATGTCCATCAATTGAATGAATAAAACAATGTGTGTATGCAGAGTAGAATATTATGCAACCATAAGAAGTAATGAGTACTAATACATGCTATAACGTGGTTAAACTTTGAAAACATACTAAGTCAAAGAAGCCAGACAAAAAGGCCACATATGGCATGATTTCATTCATATGAAATATCCAGAATAGACCGATCCATAAAGACAGAAAGCAGGTTAATAGTGGTCAGGGTCAGGTGGGAAGGGGAAATAGTGAGTGACAACTAAAGGGTATGCACAAGTTTCTTTTGGAGGTAATGAACATATTCTGGAATCAGTAGTGACTATGAAATATTGAAAAGGTGAATTTTATTTTATCTCTAAATTTTATCTCTAAAAACATTAATTGAGCAACTTATTTCTACATGGCTGACTTTCCTAGCTACTGATTCATAGTGCCCCTGCAGACTGCCCAGTGGTTCTTAGAAATGTATGCATTACGTTAAAAGTAAGGAGTATTCTGCCCTGATTGGTGTGGCTCAGTGGATCAGGCATCATCTCACAAACCAAAGGGTCACTGGTTCGATTCCTGGTCAGGGCACATGCCTGGGTTGCAGGCCAGGTCCCTGGTTGGGGGTGTGCAAAAGGCAATCAATCAATGTTTTTCTCATCTCTTCCTCCTTTCCCCTCTCTGTGAAAATTAAATAAGTAAGCAGTATTCTAAAATAGCTTTACATAACAGATTTTTAAATTTTTATACAATATTATATTAGTTTCAGGTATACACCCCAGTGATTAGACATTATATAACTAAGTAATCATCCTGATAAATCTTGTACTCATCTGACATAACAGATTTTAATCATATCAAATTCTCTATAATAGAGAAAGGCTATAATGAAATATGTAAAATTAAGTATCCTTTTGTAAAATTATTAATTCAAACCCTAATTTATCCATACTGTGAATTTGAATTATAAAGATTTACCTAAATGGAAGAATATCTGTTCACTTATTTAGCCTCATTATAAAACAAGTGTTGCCATAAAAGAGTATTAAAAGAACTTCCCAGAATTACCCAGCCTTACGATTTTATCTCCACTACTTTATGAGCCCCTTCAGCCCATTGCTTTTTCCGGAAATGCTGAAAGAGGACCACCACAATTACTGTTATAACCATCAGTGCACAGGCAGAGCCAATGGCCAGAGCCAGGAAATACATCTCAGAGAAGCGTACTGTAAGGAGAAAAAAGGTCAAGTTAGGATTCTATAAAAGAGGATTATGAGGAATTTAAAGATATAACAGGGATGTATTGTTATCATTAAATGGAATCTTTCTTTCTCCTACCATATTACCTTGTACCTTGTAAACTTCAGTAGCCATACAGATTACTTTAGAGGTTCTCAAACTATAGTACTATGAATAACAGCAATGAACTTTGAAACACAAAATGTCAGGCCCCACCCCAGACCTACTGAAAGACAGGTGGGGCCAGCAATTTGTTTTAACCAATCCTCCAGGTGATTCTAGTGCAAGCTAAAATTGTGAGATCTACTAGGCTGATTGAGTAAGGTTGTTGCTGACCTAATCAAATCCAGGGCCCAAACTTTTCCTAACTACCTTTGCTATTCAGTTGGTCATTTATTCAAATTTATTAAGGGCCTACCATGTTCCAGTCAATGATGGAAATATCAAACCAAAAAAAAGACATTACTTTGAAGGAACTCACACACACTGGGAATACAGGCAAGTAAGTCAGTAACTACAATCATGCACCTTTAATGATAGGGATACATTCTGAGAAATACATTGTGAAGCAATTTTATCATTATGCAAACATTAGAGTGCACTTACGCAAACCTAGATAGTAGAGCCTACTACACTCCTGGGCTTGTGGAATAGTTTATTGCTTGTAGGCTACAAACCTCTACAGCACATTACTGAACCCTGTAGACAATTATAACACAATGGTCAGTATTTGTGTGTATAAACATATCTAAACATAAAAGAGGTACACTAGAAATATGGTAGAAAAGCTTAAAATTTGTACTCCTGCAGGGGACACTTAACATGAATGGATCTTACAGCACTGAGAGCTGCGCCGGGTGAGTGAGTGAGTGAGTGGTGAGTGTGAAGGCCTAAGACATTACTATAGGCTGCTGTAGATTTTATAAACACTATACACTTAGGCTACTCTAAACTTATTTTTAAATATTTTTCTTCAACAAATTAACTTTAGTTTACTGTAACTTTTTTACTTCATAACAAATTTTTTAACTTTTCAACTCTTGTGATAACAGCTTAAAACACACACACACTGTATAGCTGTACAAAAGTTCTTTATATCTTATTCTCTAAGCTTTTTTCCCCATTTTTAAATTTTTAATTTTTTTACTTTTTAAACTTTTCTGTTAAAAACTAAGACATAAACATACATTAGCCTTGGCCTACACACACACACACAGTCAAAATTGTAAATATCACTGTTTACCTCAACACCACATCCCACTAGGTCCTCAGGGGCAATAACATGCATGGAACTGTCACCTATACAATGCCTTCTCCTGGAACCCCTCCTGAAGGACCTGCCTGAGGCTTTCTTGAGGAGTATCACTTTTCAGAAATATGTCCGTGACAGTTCGCTTGCTCTATTTGTTTGTTTCTCATCATAATTTGCTTGTAAGCAGATAATGCACCATGAACAATCCTCTCTATTAATGAAAACATTTCAGTGTTGGAGTCCCATGTTTTCAAAGTTTTTAAGGAGCTTACTGAGATCTGAAAAAGCTTCTGCTAAACTTTCACTGAATTTTCTTGAGGGTTTCAGTTCTTCTTCAGTTTCCTTTTGCCTTTTCTTCAACCATGTGTTGCTGTTCCAGCTCCAAAAACTCCTTAGTCAATTCCTCAGGAATGGCTGGGGTGGGGGAACTAAGAGCACAGTAAACTAACATGATATGTAAAGATTAAATAAGATATGGAAAGTCCCTCAATATAACAACAGCTATAGTTATTGGTATCTGCCTCCTAGAGTGGTTGTGAGGGTTAAATGAGGGAGTAATGCCAAGCAATTGGGACAGCACCTTACAGAGGAGGCACTCAATAAGTATTATATAAGAATGAGTGAATGAACAGACCTATTGTTATCTTTTGATCAGAAAGTTGCTTCCTCTCCCTTTTACAAGCTATGTGCCATTTTTGTAACAGATTCCCTAGGTCCTTTTGCTTTACTTTCTGTTTCTTTCCACAGTTAAATAAAGCCTTTCTCTTTTTACCCCAGGATTCTTCACCCTCCCTCCATGGTTTCCAGATTTGAAGGGCTTAGTCCTTCTCTGTGCTCTTTCAGCCATCACAAAAAGTTGCCCCTCTCTTTTCTATAAGCTCTCATACTTCCCAAAACCATTTCCTTGCATAACCTACCAGTCTGCACAACGCTGAGCCGGATCTCCCCTACCAGCCCATCAACATCAGGTGGGTTCTTCACCTGGCAGGTATATGTCCCATTGTCATCAAACTGCAGCTTCCAGAGGATAATGGAGACATCATAGCGCTCAGGGTTCCCATCCCAGACTACTCGGTCCTTAAACCGTCCACTCTTGGGTTTGAAGGGATCCCTGTGGTAGTAGAATACCTAGAAAAAAATAATTGGAAAAAGGTCTTCCTCAATGCCTGGGCAAGGAGGCTGAGCAGGTGGAGGTGGAAACACCAGCAAGCCTCACTGCCCCACCTGTGGCTCTCTTGCAAGAACTCCTTTCTTTACCTTTCACCAACCTCTCAGTCTCAATTCTGTCTGTCTCTGTCCCAAGAATTGTTTCCCAGATTTACCCTCAGCTTAATTTCTTTAAAAAAAAAAGTGCAGGAAGGGCATGAAGAAATAGACTGGCTTGTTTTCCTAACTAACAATCCCCTAGAAAATAACAGTAATCTACTTACAAACTGCTCAGAACCCCCGTCTTGGGGACGGAAATTCCAAGTCACTGTCAGAGCATCACCTACAGGGGCAAAGCTGGAAAAAGTGCATTTTAACCTAACATCAGTCCCATTAACAGCTTCCAGCACTCCAGAGGTGTAAATTTCCACAGCTGCTATTGGCCAAAGAGCTGCAATAAAGAAAAGGATAAGAAGGGTTAACAGAGGTTGTGTATAAAGAGAACTTCTGCTGACGACCAAAATAAATGTTTGAGTAGGGCATAAAACAACTGCAGTGACCTGGCTTTCCTTTTACCCAGAGTCTGCATGCCTACCTATATGCAAACTTGACCCTCCCATTCTGTGTAACAACTGAAAATACCTCACAGTGAATCTTCATAGCGCTCTCACTTTCTCCACAGCATGATACACTAGCCTCATGGGACTGACTTCAAAACTACAAACATCAGTGAATAAAAATTGAAAGCAGAAACAAAAAAAATCTAAACTAGACATAACAGGAATTACGCATGTATGCAAGTTAAGCATTATGTATTGTGTATGTAATGGTTCTTTAGCAGGTAAGTTTTCCTTAAAAGGCCCCTGTTATGTGGAATTTGCACTATTCCTAGTCTTCCGCAGAAATTAAATTAACGAACCCCAAACAGTTTATGCTTGCCTGAACTCCTGAAACCTTAATACCAAGCAGCCTTTTTTTACCTTGATATTTACATTTAGAATGTGTATGTTGGGGCAGTTTCAAAACCACAGTGGATCTCTCTCCTTAACAATTTCGGCTTTCCCAATGCTTCTGAGAGTCCTAGATAACATTCACACACAGAAATCCAAATGCCAAGTCCTGCCTTCCGTGAGAGATTGAAAGTAGACACAAAAGAATGGCTTGTAATCTGAGATTTGAAAGCCCTCTCTGTGCCTGAATCATTGGCAGGCGAAACACACCTAAACCTGTTTGTCCAAAAGCAGTTCCCCCCCAAACAAGCCACCAACTTTCAGTAAAGTCAAAACTAAAGCAAACTGCAACTGTAGCTCAGGCAAAAAAAAAAAAAGGCAAACAACTCTTGCAATTTCCTAGGAATTAGCTAACTTCCAGGGTAAGCAAGGGTGGAAATGCGGAAGAAAGCCCACCAGCTCTTACCTGTGAGCTGCATGCCAAGGAGAAGCACAACACGCGAAAGGCTCTTGCTATACATGAGGGAAACCCAGCCCTGACCGCACGGACCAGACAAGGCAGGCTGAGGGCTCCTACACCCTCTCAAGGCCATTCCTAAGGAGTGAGCACCTGCGTTTTCTCAGAGAGAGAAGTCAGTCCCTCACCTATGGGAACCTGAGCGCCTATTTCTGTGACTCAGACGTACACCGTTGGTGCACTTTGCTGGAACGAAAGGTGGGGCCTCAGCTCCCAACGCCCTTCTTCCCTCCTTCTTTCCCTCCCTCCCGCCCTCTACACTATGAGCATGTCTGCACAAAGTCCTAAACTCTGTAGTCCTCTTTATTATTTTGTTGTTGTTGTTAATCTGGCCTCTGGCCTCTAGATGGCCTCAGAAACAGCCAGAGGAGGTGGTACCAGTCCTAAATCTCCCAAGCTGTTTTGGATTTAGTCCAGACACACTTTAAAAAACAACAACAAAACAAAAACAGGCATTAGCCTTGGCGCGGAAAGGAATGTTCAAAGTAACTTGTGGTGATTTCACTTGCCAAAGCACCCCCCTAGGGCTATATTAGCTAGTTCTGGATTCATGACAACTTCAATCAGAATTCCTTAGCACGCTCTGTGGACAAAACATCCTACAGTTTATACCCTCAATTTTAGCCAAAGGTTACCTCAGGGATTTCTGAGCCTTTTCTATCTTGTAGCTATCCCTGAGACACACCTAAAATAAACTGACCAAAACAAATGTTAATGTTTTATGATCCTTTACCTTTGAAGGATTTAAAGAAGAATCAAGGTATCATCCCTGCTTATTTACCCTACCATCTCAGTACAGCTTGCAAAATGCTTTCCTGTTTGTTATTTCATCTCCACAATACTCTCATGGGGTGTTCCCATTTCACCTGTTAAGACACTCGGAGCCCAGAGGAGGTAAGTGATTTGCCTAAGGTTGTGATGGAGGAACCCAAGAGTTAAAATTTTTTATCTTTAGTTATAGTTAATAGGTTTAGTAATTATTGCATGTAGAAAGCTGTTGTTCCAGGAACTGGAATGCATGACCAAACATATCCTGACTGCAAGCAATTCAATCTTTGTGCCCCAGGAGGACTGCAAGTGATCAAGATGGTATCTGAACCATTGTACCCCAGGGAGAGAATGTCTGCTGACCAGGATGCAGATAAAGAATTGCTTGTCAGCAGATAAGGGATGCGAAGAAAATCTCTGGATTGCAACTTTTATCTGAATCTTTTTCTGGAATTCCAAATCTGTTAACTGCCCTTTTCCTCTCCTTATAAAAAAGGTTGGCTTGAGAGTCAACTTTAAGATTGCTTTTAAGGTAGAAAACCCACTGTTCTCTCTGATTGCTAGCATCTGAATCAAGTGCCCATAAAGATTTGATCATTGTCTCTAATTACTGGTTTGATAGTGACAGGCAGTACTAACACCAGTTTTATATTCTGGCAATTGTGGCAGCCCTGCTTTGGAACTCTGTAGTAACTCTGGGTATTTGACAGGAAATCCCATTGGTTGCCTGAACTGAGGGGTCAGGGGGCTGATGTGCAGATTTAGAGACTCCCTAGCAGTTGCTAAGTGATTTCACTTAGGGACTCTCCTTCTCCAACTCTTGGCACTCCCTGTTCACCTTCACTTTCAATTGAATCACTTTCTGGTTCAGGATTACAGTTCTGGATTACAAGTTAGCTCAGTCATCAGGAATTAAGGTGCCTTCTGCTTTATGTGGTATTACAAAGCAATGTCTGATAGAATGAGGGGGGCCTCCATTCTGGGAAGCAACCCTTTGGGGTGAACTTTGTCTGCTTGGTTGACCTATGCTTATAAATCTATGACTAAAAATAAAATAATTTTTATTATAATACTGCTTGGTTTATGTATATTCTTTTTTGTTGTTTGTTTGTTTAAAATGTTTTTATTTATTTTTAGTTTTAAAAGATTTTATTTATTTATTTTTAGAGAGAAGAGAAGGGAGTAAGAGAGGGCAAGAAATATCATTGTGTAGTTGCCTCTCACATGCCCCCAACGGGTGACCTGGCGTGCAACCCAGGTCTGTGCCCTGACCGGGAATCAAACCAGCAACCCTTTGGTTCATAGGCTGGCACTCAATCCACTGAGCCACACCAGCCAGGACTAAAAATGTTTTTTATTATATTATATAGCCTCATCATAGGTGACAGTTGGGAGTATCCTCCCTAGTCTTAACTGTGTAATTAATTGTATATGTAATTGTGTTTCTCCTAAACAGTTGGCCTCTTTTTGTCTTGTAACTAGGTAATCAGGTTTCCCTTTTTGCAATGGTTGGTAGAAAGCTTAGAGGCAAATATGTCACTCACCCAATGCATGTACATAAGAAGCCATGGATGCATTTTTGTATTAGATTCTTCTCTAGTTCGCTTTTATGTCCCTAGGCCTACTAGGCTCATATTTATTATCTGGGCCATATGATTTTATCTGATGCATTTTAACATTCTTAAATGTTAAAAACACCCTCTGCTCCTCTCTATAAATAAATAAAATACTTTTTAATTATTCAACACTCCCTCAAGAAACAATTATTTACTTTTTTATTTCAAGATTTTTATTCAAGGACCTGGCTGGTGGCACAGTGGACAAGGTGCTTCTCTTCCCTTCTTCTTCCCTCCCTACCCTTCTCTCCAAAAATAATGAATAAAAAATCTTTTTTAAAAGATTTTTACTTATTATCATTATTTTTAATTTTATTGTTGTATTACATCCATCCCCTTTTGGCTCCCCTAGTCCCCCTCCCCACCCACCCATTCCCCCCAAAGTCAATCCCACCTGTTGTCTATGTCCATGGTTCCTTTATACTGGGTTCTTGTCTAAGCTGCTCCCCTTCTTTACCTCTGCCTCCCCCCTCCTCCCAAACCCTTTCCCCCTGAGCACTGAAGGCCTATTCCTTGTATTCATGTACTTGGTTCTGTTTTGCTTGTTGTCAGTTTTGCTCATTATTGTCCCGTAATGGGTGAGATCATATGATATTTGTCCTTCACTGACTGGCTTATTTCACTAAGCATAATACTCTCCAGTCCATCCATGTTGTTGCAAAGGGTACAAGTTCCTTCTTTCTTTCTGCTATATAGAATTCCATTGTGTAAATGTACCAAAGTTTTTTGATCCAATCATCCACTGATGGGCATTTAGGCTGTTTCCAGCACTTGGCTATTGTAAATAGTGCCGCTATGAACATAGGTGTGCATAGGTTCTTATGAATTGCTGTTTTAGGATTCTTTGGGTATAGTCCAAGTAGTGGAATTGCTGGGTCAAAAGGCAGTTCCATTTTTAGTTTTTTAAGGAAACCCCATACGGTTTTCCACAGTGGCTGCACCAGCCTACATTCCCACCAACAGTGTATGAGGGTTCCCTTTGCCCCACATCCTCGCCAACACTTGTTGTTTGTTGATTTGTTGATGATTGCCATTCTGGCAGGTGTGAGGTGGTATCTTATTGTAGTTTTAATTTGCATCTCTCTGATGACTAGGGATGTTGAGCATTCTTTCATATGCCTCTGGGCCCTTTGTATATATTCCTCAGTAAGTTGTCTGTTCAGGTCCTTTGCCCATTTGTTAATTGGGCTGTCTGTCTCCCTGGTGTTGAGTCGCATTAGTTCTTTATATACTTTGGAGATCAGACCCTTGTCTGAGGTATCATTAGCAATTATGTTTTCCCATACAGTTGGTTCCCTTTGAATTTTGCTGATATTTTCTTTAGCTGAACAGAAACTTTTCAATTTCAAATAGTCCCATTTGTTGATTTGTTCTTTTATTTTCTTTGTCCTTGGTGAAGTATCAGTAAACATATTTTTGAGTGGGATATCCAAAAGTTTATTGCCTATATTTTTCTCCAGGACCTTTATGGTGGCACTGCTTATGTTTAAACCCTTTATCCATCTTGAGTTTATTTTGGTGTATGGTGTAAGTTGGTGGTCTAGTTTTATCTTTTTGCATGTTGCTGTCCAGTTCTCCCAACACCATTTGTTGAAGAGACTGTTTTTACTCCATTGGATGTTCCTTCCCCCTTTGTCAAACATGAATTGACCATAGAGTCCTGGGTTAATTTCTGGGCTCTCTATTCTGTTCCATTGATCTACATGTCTATTCTTGTGCCAGTACCATGCTGTTTTGATGACAGTAGCCTTGTAGTATTGTTTGAAATCCAGGATTGTGATTCATCCTACCTTGTTCTTCTTTCTCAAGATTGTGGTGGCTATTCGTGGGCATTTTTGGCTCCATATAAATTTTTGAATTATTTTTTCTATTTCTGTGAAGTCTGTCATTGGTATTTTAATTGGGATTGAATTGAATCTGTAGATTGCTATGGGTAGTATGGACATTTTAATGATGTTAATTCTTCCCATCCACGAACATGGTATATGCTTCCATTTATTTGTGTCTTGCTTTATTTCTTCCTTCATTGTTCTGTAGTTTTCTGAGTACAGGTCTTTTACCTCCTTAGTTAAGTTGATTCCTAGGTACTTTATTTTTCTTGTTGCTATGGTAAATGGGATTTGCTTTTTTGCTTCTATTTCTGTTGTTTCATTATTGGTATACAAAAATGCTTTTGATTTCTGGATATTGACTTTATACCCAGCTATTTTGCTAAATTTGCTTATTAGGTTGAGTAAGTTTTTGGTGGAGCCCATCGGGTTTTGTATGTACACTATCATATCATCTGCAAATAATGACAGTTTGACTTCCTCCTTTCCAATTT
>PVIW01011326.1:0-38254 GCA_004026585.1 Noctilio leporinus
TGAACAAAACTAACAACAACCAACACAGAACCAAGTATATGAATACAAGGAATAGGCCTTCAGTGGTCAGGGGAACGGGGTAGGGGGGAGGGAAAGGTAGAGGCAAAGATGGGGAGCAGCTTAGACAAGAACCTAGTATAAAGGAACCATGGACATGGACAACAGGTGGGATTGACTTTGGGGGGAATGGGTGGGTGGGTGGGGTGACAGAGGGGAGCAAAAAAGGGATGGATGTAACACAACAACAATAAAATTAAAAAAAAAAAAAAAGAAGTTTCTTCCCTCTGTATTATCATTCACAAAAGAAAACAAAAATGGGGAAAACAGCAAGCCTCAACCAGAACACAATAAAATGCTGTAGGGTAGACACTGTGCTTTCCTGCTACTCTGGCTCTGGGGAAAGCCTGAACCAAGCTCTCACTTCGTTTCCAGAGAAGAACTACCCCATGATACCCAGTAACTCATTTTCTATGATTATTGTTTCTCCCTTATTCTGCATGGCAATATCTGAAGTAAATATTGGATAGCATGATCCCCTTTTTCACCAAGTTTTTTATCATGCAACTTTGCAAACGGGAAATTGTTTTATAGCTGTAGTTTATACTTTTAGTGTTGGATATTTAGTTTCATACACTTTTCTCAAAATTTTTTTTCAAGTGTCTGTTCTCTCAGATAACATAATTGTCTATGCCATAAACTATTTAGATTATACAATAAAAGGCTTTAGAAATAATAAACAAGTATAGCAACAACACTGGATACAAAGTCAATATACAAAAATCAACTGCAATTCTACATACTAGTAATAAACAACTAGTAGCCAAAATTTTAAAACAGCACCAAAAAGAACAAAAGTTGGGTATAAATTTTAAAAATATACATGGAATCTGTATGTTAAAAATCACAAAACATCAATAAAGAAAACAAATAAGGTAAATAAAGAGATATACCATGTTTATGGATCAGAAAATTCAATTTTCTTAAGATATTATTAGTTTTTATTCAAATTGATTTATGGATTTAATATAATTCTAACTAAAGTCACAATAGAATTACTATCAATATTGACAAAGTTATTCTAAACTTTATATAAAAAATAAAAATAATTAGAATAACTAAAACAATTTTGAAGAGTAAAGTTGGAAGGCTCATACTATTTGATTTAAAGCTGCAGTTAATCGAGAGAGTGTGGCATCAGTGAGAGCACAGACAAAGATCAAGTAGACAAAACAGAATATCTGGAAATAGAGAAACAAAAGTATGGGCATTGATTTTTGTCAAATTTGCAAAAGCAAGTCATTGGAGAAAATAAGTCTTTTAACAAAAGCTGCTGAGACATCCTAAATATCTACTTCAAAACAAAAAAAAGAAAAAGGAAAGAAAAGAAGCTTTGGCAAGACCTCTCATCTTACATGATAATTAACTCAAACAGACCATAAACCTAAATGTAAAACTCTAAAACTTCTAAAGGAAAATATAGGAGGTCATTTTGGTGACTCTTGGAATAGACAGGCTTCTTGTAGAAAATATCAATAAAAATATTTTTCTCTGAATGACACTGTTAAAAGAATTAAAAAACTAACTACAAACTTGGGTGCTACTTCACAGGAAGGTTGGATCCATGGAATATAAACTCTCAAAACTCAAAAATGAAAAAAAACAACTGAAAGAAAAAAATGAGGAAAATATTTTGAAAGACACTTCACCAAAGAAGATATATGAGTGTAAATAAGTATACAAAAAGATGGTCATTATTATTAGTCAGTAACAGTAATGTGAATTAAATCTATCAAGAGATACAACTGTACATCTGTTTGACTAGCAAACAACAACCTGATAAAGCCACATGTGCTCATAAGTATTCAGGGAAATCATAAGCTTCATACATTATTGGTGATATAATCAAGTTTTGCATTTTCTTATAACATTTAATATATACTTACTATATGACCAACAATCTCTTTGCTAAGATTTACTCAAAAGAAATACAATTTATATTCATAAAAATCCTATACATAAATGTTTATAACAGTTTATTTGTATGCTCCAACAAAATGGGACCATCCTAAATATCCCTCATCTAGTTAAAAGAAAAACAGACTGTGGTGGGTCCATGCAATGCAATATTTCTCAGCAATGAGAAGGTACCCATTATTGACATAGCAGCAATGTGTACATATTTCATATATATGACAACAAAGGAAAGAAGCCAGGTTCAAAAGGGTACATACTTTGTGATTCCATTTGTATGGCATAGGCATACTAGAAAAGGCAAAAGTAGAGAGAATGAGAAAACATGATAGATGTCAGGTTTTAAGAATGGGGAAAAGGGTTGAAAACCAAGGGGTAGCACTGGGGAATATTCTAAGTATTAGAATCACCCCATATTTTGTTCACTGTGGTAGTTATATAACTACCATGCAATTGACAACACTTATATACCTATATACCAAAAAAAAAAAAAAAAGAAAGAAAGAAAAAGAAAAAGAAATTTTACTGTATGTAAATTAAACATTTTTAAATAATAATTATTGGGTTGGCCAAAAAATCCATTTAGTTTTTCCCTGTAAAATAAGACACACTTTTCATTTTCACCAATAACTTTATTGGTTTGGGTATTTTGAGTACATCAGCTACTTTCTGCATGGTAGAACGTTGATTGTTTTCAGTTGGTGTCTTCCACATGATCACTATCAACTTGTCTGCCTGACCCTGGAGCAACATCCAGAGAGAAATCTCCAGCACAAAACTTTGCAAACCACCTTGAAAACCACCTTGCAAACCACCTTGAACACATTTGAGCAGTCACAGCACCTTCTCCATATAGAACACAAATCTTTTGTTGTGTGTTTTAGTTGCGTTTTTACGCTTCTTGAAATAATAAAGTATAATGTGCTTAAAATGTTGCATGTTTTCTTCCATCTTCATTTAAAAATTACTACACAAATATTCACCAATTTTGATTGTTTTTAAACGCATGCTTATATTACAGCTATCACAATACAATCTAACAAAGTTGTTCTGTATAAAGTTAAAGACAACTAAACCCCACTATAATCATCTTATGGAAAAACCAAACAAACCTCCCAGCCAACCCAATAGACATTAACAGGAAAATTCTAAAATATATTACTTAAATTATTAAACATTTTCAATGATAGAATTGAAGATTGGATAAACCACTGAGGAAATACTAATAGTGAGTCAATAGGTGTCTATATTTTATTTAGAAAAGAAATGATAATGTAACTATATTATTTAGAGATAATAACATAATCAAAAAATTATAAAGGGAAAATGTTGATCCCTGAAGTGTTATGGGGAGAGTTCTATACTTATCCCATCAGTTATGATTAAGTTTTTAAAGTGTACATATACATATATATGTGTGTCTGTGTGTGTGTGTCTAATAAAAATAAGTTATGTAGTGTTACATTTTATAAATGTATTTTTAAGGACTATATTGAGCTAACATGAAAAATAGTATATTCTAAATTGATCTTATTTAATAATGTGAGTTTAGAAGTATTTACATAATTTTTCTGATGTATTCCTAACATAAAGTTCAGCCATTTTTTGTTTGTTTAAAGTTAATTTCTGGATCTGTTAGACCCTGAATAATTATTTATGAATCTAATAAATAAAGAAAAGAGACAGTTTAAGCAACATTCCTTAATTATATAAGCAACATTCCATACCTTAGTCTTATTTTTGTCAGTTTGTGCTGCATGCTTCTTTATAGTCTGTAAAGTAGTCCATGTGGGTACTTGGAAAATTCTAAAAGTTTTAAGAAACAGTGGTTAATCAATGAAAAGATGTGTGCCTCATACAATTTCCACATGATATAAAATTCTCAATATAGCTAAAACATATATGCTACTCCACAGAGCATAAATCTCGAGAGTAGGCTGGTAAGACAAGCTGCTGTTTGGAATAATAGCATATGTCTTTGTCCAAATTTTCAGTACATTTTTTTCTTTAACCTCTCAGGAAACCCTACTAAATATTATTCTGACCTTGATAAATATATTCTTGTTCTTTCTAAATATAATACCATTTTTCATATAGCAAATATGATCTCCATCATAAGGTATTATTAAATAATATACTACTGTCATGACAAATGCTTAGAACACTGCCTCTATTTCCTTCGTATTTGTTTTGCATATTTCAACCCTATGGAAACCAACTTTCTGTTGACTTTCACACTTGGAAATGAAGCATTACCAATTGATTCTGAAAAGGATAGCTCTGACTACTAAAACTGGCCAAGTTGTAAGAACTAGTAAGCTAAAATCATTGCACTCTATACAATCTTCAATTCTATTTTGGGGAAGGGTACATTTTCATTTTATTTGACATGAATTCTCTACATTTAATATAGTTTCTACATATATTTCCTTAATTTAATTAAGTTCACAATAAAACCAGAATATCCCAATGTTATACAAACAGAACACTTGCTGAGAAATAATACTTGGACCCATTAATCCTATTTCTTATGGTATAAAGTATGCAGATTAAGATACCAGTATTCTGAACCTGTCTTTTCATTTGAACAACATTGCAGAAATAAACTTGAGATAGAAGCTTATTGAGGGAGGGGGAAGATTTAAATTCCAACAAAGAAATAGATTTCACTTAAAGTACCCAGTAGGCTGTTTTACAAAAAACTAGAAAAAATATGTGTATAAAAATACAGTTTGATGGTGGCCTTTATGTCTAGAATGTTGTTTTCTCAATATAACCCCCATTGAGGCAAAAGTAATATTAATAAATGATAAAGTTTGACTATAATTCTTAGTGTTTTAATAAACATAGTTATAGCATGGCAAGTAAATTAAACTCCTTAATCTTTTCCCCATATTTTACTAATGCTGCATTGCTATACTTGGAAAATGATCTTTCCACAAACAAAGTCACTAATCATCCAAAATTGACTCAAAAGTTTTCTTGATTCCTTGTGACCCTTTAGCTGAAGTATGTGAATAGGAGATTAAAGCTTAATTATTTTGATGTCCTAGTTCAGCATTATCAATCTGGCCTCCTCACCATTTTGAAAGTGTAAATTGAGCAAAATAGGTGAACACTCTGTCCTCTCCCTTTTTAAAGAATTCATGTTTTCAATTTCTAGATGAAAAATAATACCTAGAGCAAATGCTAATCATACTTTTTGCTGACAAAGATAAGATAAACCTGGAGATTATGTAGAATACTAAGGGGATAGCAGTATGCATAAATCAATACTGTTTCTACCTCCATTACTAATCTTCTCTCAGACATAAAACACAAAGATTTTTGAAAAATGTAGACCACACTGAGATAAGGTTTAAAGTGCTCTCTCCATCTTAAGATATAGTTTTCTTTGCCTAACTATTTTAAATTAAACTATTTTGGCTAAAAAAATAATCTGAGGAAAGCCAGCATTTTTTATCCCATCACAATTGTATACTCAGTGTCTTTCCACACAGGTAATTATATCAGTTTCACACACAGACATATTCTGCATTTCATAGAAATTTTAACAGAAGCTGTATCTTGTATTTGTTGAAAAACAAACATAGTGTACATATTGAGGTGTATCAATAAACACAGAGTAGGTATGCTATTCTATTATGTAAATGTTTCATGAAATATAATTTCTCATTTAAGATGTGTCTAGATTAGGACCCATTTAAGGACAGCTAAGTCCCGATTTGATCCCAGTCCAGTTTTGCCATTCCTTAAGGTGAATTTCCTTTCACAGCCTTTTAAGTCCTTCCTGGCCAGCCACTCATGAGAAAGGAATCTCGATGTAAGGCTGCTTGAATTCTAATTTTGGCTTTCCCAGTTTTTCACTGTTACTTCTGGGTAAATTATTGAGCTTAACTACCTCAGCTTATATTTCTGTAAAAATTACATAATAATGCCTCATCAGTTTTTATAAATCACACAATCCATGAAACACTTACAGCCCAACCCTGGCACATTCTCAGTACTTTATAAATAAACACTGTGAACATTGATACCCTTATTCTCAGAAAAAAGCTTTCTGGGAGAGGAATTAAAATCATCATGACATACAAAGTTTTCAATATATCCTCAGAAAGTATCTATAGCCCTAACCTTGGCTCACTACATCTATAGTATGGGTTTCTTTACACTTCTTCCCTCACAGTAGTCAGGTAGAGTCAAACCTTGGTTCTCAAATGTTTTGGTCCTAGAGCAATTTGGTTCTTAACCACATAGTTCATGGAAAAAGAATCTTGGTTATCTAACAAAACTGGGTCATGATTTTCTACCCAACAACCTCTTCATGCCAATGCCTGTATAATCAGTCATGCATCTCTCAGATGACAAAGGAAATTCAGTTTTCGAAAAAACAGATTCTCAAACAGTTGAAGTTCAAGAACCTAGGTTCCACTGTGTTTTCCTAACATCTGCATAACGACAATGGGCACTTGGGTCTGGTCACACAATGCGCAGAGTGCGGGGTAGGGGGTTGGGTGCTGCTCTAAAAATGATCAGACACTTTCCATTGGGAATCAGTAAGTTAACAATATTGTTTAAATTGCAGGCCCAAACTCTAAGACCTTACATGTCTACTAGCAATCTCTATGTAAACATTAATATACATAGATGGAGCAGTCAATTGTCTGGCAACATTCAAATAACTGGTGTATAACAGTTAACATCTCTTCTCTCTCCATGTGCGGTGGATTTAACTGTGCCTTGTAAAGCGGTGTCACTCCTTTATCCCCAGAACTACATAGTCACTCCTCATTGTGCTTGCATTTAACTGCTCTGTGAGTAAATAGGAGTGGTGGTGGCAGTGGTGAAATGAGGCCCATCATGTCTTTCTGTATGCATATAATTTGGGCCACAGGTAAAATGAAATCTAATTATTTGTTCTTTGAGTAGTCTTGGCTCCTGTGAATGCTAATGTTTAAGAGTCTGCTATTATCTCATTTATTTCCACCATATCTATGTGTAAAGTGGCTATTATTTTCCTCAGGATATAGAACAAAATTTTGTATAAAAGGATTAACTTGTCCTCATTAGAACTTTGCTTCAAATAGTATTTCCAAGTTATGGTCTAATCTTAACAATAGTAACTTTCTATATACATATTGACTTCACATTCATTTACTTAATTGGGTTTCAAAAGAACCTTTTCTATTGATGAGGCAAATACTATTATCCACTTTTAAAGATAATAGCATTGAATATGAACTTAATGCACTTACCCAAAGATTCATATTTCCGTTATTGAGAAAGGACACAAACCCTTTCCCTTAGCCAAATGCTCCTCCAGTGATAAACTCAGTGACGATGATGCACTAAGAACATCTATAATACTACAATGGCAATATGAACAGGCTAGAGTTTCCAAGCATATATGTGAAAAATCCCAAAGGTATGGGCTTAATGATGATCTATTGTTTCATCTAATCCTCATATTAATGCTATGAAACAAATATTACCTTAAAGAAATTAGGAAACTGACCCTGGGAGATGTATAAATAAGTGTCCTAGGTAACTTATGTAAGAAACTTAGATACAAAAGGTAACAATATTTATTAGAAATATAGTTCAAAAATAGCACATGTACCCTGTCTAGCATGGCTCAGTTGGTTGGAGCATGGTTCAATTCCCAGTAAGGGCACATACCTAGGTTGTGGGTTTGATCTCCAGTTAGGGAGTATATTGGAGGCAACCAATCAATGTTTCTTGTTCCTCTGCCTTGAAAACCAATAAACATATTTTTAAAAATGTAAATAATAGCACCCCGGTGGTCCCCTCTAGTTTTGCTATTCAAGATAAAAAAATTTCTGTGTTATTTCAGACATAATTATTCATAATTTTATAATTATAAAGTCTTATATCATTATCCTCTAAATATCATAAAAAGTATTATTTTATTTTGGGGGACAAGAATTTTTGGGGTGTTTTGATATAGTTGCTTTGAAGCATTTCCTCCTCTGACTGTAGTAACAAATGAGTGTGAATTCTTTTTAAAGACAGAAGAAAGTTCACTTCTCCACCTCCACAAATTCCATTCTCTCTGTATTTACCTCCATATGTCTCCTGGTCTTTTCTTTTTCTCTTACCATGATCTCTTAGTCCAGATCATTGGTATATTCAATATAAAGGTACTTATTTCCATCACTGTTAATTCAACAGTTATTAAGAACCTAAAATAAATTACTGCAGTACTTTATTAAGTGCTATAATTACAGGAATGAATGAAATAAACATGACGTTTTCCCTTGGAGATAAAAGTATATAAAGATACTGACATTAAGCAAATGCACTGATCAACTAATAGCAAGTTATTATAAAAAGGGAGGATGAAAAAATGGGGAGATTCAGGATGACATGTGACCTTTAATTAAGATGTTCATAATTAAGGTATCCATGTTAATTCAAGAAGGGTCTCCCTAATAAAATAATTTATAGTTGAAATTTAAAATGTGAGTAGGAATTATGCATATGTAAAGAGTAGGAAACTTGTCCAAAGATAAAAAGGTACTGAAGGAAGGTATTAGAACTAAAGTTCAGTGAAGAAGGATAAGAGTCTACTATGCTACTGAGGTCAACAAGAGTCATATACTTTATTCATGATATTCCCTTTCTTCTATAATTAAAAGATTGAAAGCTCTGGCTGGTGGTACAGTGGATAAGGCATTGGCCTGCAAATTCAAAGGTTGCTGGTTCAATTCCCAGCCAGGGCATATAACCAGGTTGCAGGTCAGGTCTCTAGCCAGGTCTGTAGCTGGAGGCAGGTGAAAGGCAGCCATACATTGATGTCTCTCTCCCTTCCCCTCTCTCTAAAAGTAATAAACAAAACCTTTAAAAATTAAAAAATAAGTAAAATAATATATATTTTTTAAAATTGTATTCAGGGAAGGCTTTTATGGTTAAAAACAGACAAGACACTTAAATGGAGAAAGCATTGATGAGTGACCACAACTCTGCATTTCAGGAGATGGGTTATGCAAAAATTACAAAATCTAAGGCAAATGTTATTCGTTAAAATTAGAATTGCAACAGTGGATATGGAGAATTAGAACCCATATTAGGACAGATTAAGGGGTTTAACCTACACAGTTGAAATTTTATCCAAAGGGTGAAAGAGCAAGGAGAATTTAAAAGAAATTCAAATATGTTTTGCATGAGAAATTAGATACAAATTTTTGAAATTTCTGAAAGATGAGAAGCGAGAAGTGAGGAAGTTGAGGAGAAAAATTAAAACTATGTGAAACAGAATAAAGGCATGAAATGTTAAACTGTTATGTTTATATTAGTCAACAATTAAAAGGAATACACCTTTAGTGCATGCAAAAATATAAATGTTCAGAATATGCTAGTAGAAGTAACCAAACACAACTCACAATATTATGACTTTATGTATGTGATATTTAGAATAGGTAAGATTAATCTATAATGATAGAAATTAGATGCATGTTTTCTAGGGCAAAAAAAAAGTGGGAAAATGTAATCAGACAGTCTTGGAACAATATGAAGCTTTCTAAGATGGTGGAATTTATGAATATTGATTGAGGTGGTGATTGAATAGATATATCAACATTGATTGAACTGTACAATTAAAATGAGTGCATTTTATTCTATGTAAACTATACAAATAAAATTATTAAAAGGTAAATATGTAATATAAGTTAATTTTATACTTTTAAATTTTGTAAAAAATTTTAAAAGATACAATTAATTTTAGGTGGGACTAAAAATAATGTTTAAGTAATTGAGAATCTATTCCGTGCATCAATACTCTCAAATAACAAATGTAAATACAGTAAAAAGATATTAAATTATGTTGAATTGTTAATTTGCATCTTCTTTATGCTTCCATTTAAAATTGAGGTTGATCAGTCCTTGCTTCAGCAGCACATATACTAAAATTGGAACGATACAGGGAAGATTAGCATGGCCCCTGCACAAGGATGACATGCAAATTCATGAAGTGTTCCATATTTTTTTCCCTGATGTCATCACCTCCTTCTCACCTGGAAGCTATTAAACAGTATGCAAATTTTTTAAAATAAATAAATAAAATAAATAAAATTAAGGTTGATCAAATGTCATTGTTATAGAAATACAAATTAAAATTACAAAGAGATATTAGCCCACATCTGTCAAAATGGCTATCGTCAATAAATACACAAGTGAAAAGTGTTGGAGGAAATGTGGAGAAAAGGGAACTCTTATGCACTGTTGGGGGGAATGAAGATTGGTGCAGCATTATAGAAAATGTATGAAGTTTCCTCAAAAAAATTAAGTGGATTTGCCTTATTGCCCAGTGATTCCACTTCTGGGGATTTACTCAAAGAAACCCAAAACACAAATTTGAAAGAATATTTGCATCCCTATATTAATTGCAGCATTATTTAAATAGCTAAATTATGGAAGCAAATCAAGTGCCTATCAGCAGATGAGTGCTTAAAAAAGTAGTGGTGCATATATACAATAGAATATTACTTGGTAAATGAAATCTTACCATGTACAACAGCATGGGTGAACCTAAGGGTATTATGCTCATTGAAATAAGTCAGCCAGAGAAAGACCAATGCCACATGATTGCAGTTGTATGTGCATCCTAACCAACAAAGTAAATAAACAAAGAAAATTGAACAGACTCATAGACACAGAGTGAGAACTGGTGCTTGCTAGAGAAGGAGATTGGGGGACTGGATGAAAGAGATGAAGGGATTAAGAAGTACTAATTGGTAGTTAAAAGTAGTCACAAGGATGCAAGTAAAGTATAGGGAATATAGCAAATAATATTGTAATAACTATGTATGGTACCGGTTGGGGCACTAGGATATTGAGGGGAATACTATGTAAAGTATATGGTGTCTAACCACTAAGATATACACCTTGAAGCCAATATAAAATTGAATGGGAAAATACAATAAAATCAAAATTGATCATTAAAATTAAAGTTTTTGAAATACATTATGAATAGAATGGAAATAGAAGCCATATGAGTGCACTGAGAGAAAGCATCATAAAAGCTACAGCTGGGATAAAAAACAAACCTGTTACCCAAATATACATGGAACTCTTAAAACTTAACAATAAGAAAATGAAATACTTAATTAAAAAATGAGAAAGACTTTTAACAGACATAACTAAAGAAGACACAGGGTGGCAAATAAGAATAAGAAAAGATAATCCACATCATATGCTGAGGAAAATGCAAATTAAACAACATTGACATAACACTATACACTTATTAGAATGGCTAAACTCCATACTGACAACACAAAATGCTGGTCAAAATGTGGAGCAACAGAAACTCTCTTTCATTACTGGTGACATGCAAAATGATACAGCCCCTTTGGAAGACAGTTTAGCTTTTTTTCAAAACTCAACGTAGTCTTATGATATAATTTAGCAACTGTGCTGCTTAACATTTACCCCAAAGAACTGAAAATGTATGTGCACATAAAAGAATGTTTATAGCAGCCTTGTTAATAACTCCCAAAACTTGGACAAACCAAAATGTCTTTCAGTAAATAAATGGATAAACAAATAATGGTACCTCCAGACAATAGGTATCATCCAGTGCTAAAAAGAAACGGGTTTTCAGGCCATGAAAAGGTAAGGAAGAATATTAAATGCATTGTTACTACTGAAAGAAGCCAATCTGAAAAAAAGATACATACTGAATGAATCCAAGTATATTACATTCTGGAAAAGGTAAAAATACGCAGACAGAAAAATCAGTCATTTCCCAGGGTTAAGCGGGAAGAGGGGATAAGTAGAGAACATAAGGCAGAGAAATGATTCTGTATGATACTATAAGGCTGTATATGTACATTTATACATTCATTAAAACTCACAGAAGGAAAGAATATCAAGAGTAAAACAAAACTATTAGAAGAAAAACATAAAAACATAAAAAGTGGTGATATATTTCAAATCATTAGATATAGTAAAAGAATCTGGCTGCTAGGACTGCAGTAAGTGATCGTTATTAAATATTTTCTAAAGTCGTATTTTATATACGATTTGCCACTCAAGTCATCTGTTCCCTACTTCTGAAAAGATCCCATGTTATCACAACTGTTTCAAATTCAGATCTGATTATTAATTTCCCCTGTGTATGCAGCAGTACTCACTGCTCCAGTGGCGGCGTGTGCTGATTTTCATGTACAAATACCAAGGCAGATAATTTTATGATCTTTCAACTAAATTTAAATTTACTTTGTGATTAATAAATACAGTGAATATTAATTGTAATGGTCAAATAATAGTACTTACATAATGTTTATGAGTTCAAACTGAATAATATTGCATTTGGAATACAGAGTGTTTTGAACAGTTTCATATAGAATCAAATGGTTTGAACATTTTTAAATACATGCACTATTTTTATACTTTATGCAGAAGTTACCATCATGTGACCCAATACTGTCAATTTTGAGTGAATTCAATAAAGGGTACATGATTTGCTGAAAACATAAAATACATACTTTGTTTTTCTCCTGAAAGACAGAGTCATCAAAGATGAAAAGGGAGAGAGCACATTTATCATACGCCTGACATCCCACATACTGTCAGAAGGAGGGAGCACATTGCCAGAGTTCAATGTGTGATAAGAGCACAAGATGGATAGGATTTGTCTCATTTAAATTTTTAGACTCTAAAGATATTTTGCCCATATTTACCATTATGAGTATTCATAAAATAAAACAATGGAATCATTCCCAGAAAGGAAAATTAAAAGTCCAACTTTAATTATTCATACAATTTAACATGGAAAATGAAAAGAAGAGCATCTGGAATATGAAAGAATGAAAAGAGGAGCTAATAAAGATATCTGCCCTCATTAAAAACATGTTTTGTGGAAAACAAAAACACTATAAAAATTGCTTATGTAACTATAACTACACATAACCCTTTACCATGAAAAGCAATTCAGAAGGATCAATAAGTTAAATTGCAACCACCATGAAAACTGACAACAATAAAGATTTAAATAACACAACATACATAATTTTATGATTATAATACTATTCACAGAATAAAGGCACATTCTATAATTTTTCTCAATAAGATGATGGTTGTCCTATAATTATGAAAATTCTCAAAGGAAAAATTGTTATAACTGATGACAAGATAATCTGTGTAAATCTGACAAAACTTCATAAAGAAATCCTCCACAAATCTTTTCTTCTTTGCTAAGAGTCATATCATCCACTTCTGTTCACCTCAATCTATAGTTATCTAGTATAGTTCAATGAGATAAAAGAATGGTTATACTCCTATTGAGGAAGGTATCTCATCCTGGAATGGTTCTGTCCATTAGGCTCTCTAACCCTGCAAATGTTGGGTAAATTAACATATGGCAAAGACAGAAAGAAAAAGAAGATGCAACTTCTCCAGGTCAAATTCATTCACTTAACACTTTTAGGGTTTATTCCTTTATTCAAAATATCTATCATTTTTTCATGTTATAATGCTAAATTACCTTACATTTTATTTGACAACATATAGATTGTAACTCCCTAAGGGCAGATGAAATGTCTGCTTTGGTTACATTTTCCACAGCTGTATGCCTGGTAAAAGCACACAATGAAAAAATACATGTTATGTATGTATGTAAATATATATCACATATATTTATATATGCATATATACATATGAATAAATATGAATATAGCTATGAAAATATGGTATAATATATGAGATGTATATTTATACATAAATATAAGTGATATATATTTTTGGGCTTCATGGAGGCCATCAGGGAAATGCAAATTAAAACCAGTAAGATCATATCACCTCATATCTGTTAGAATCACTATTGTCGTAAGATAAGGGACAAGTGTTGGTGAGAATGTATAGAAAATGAAATACTGGTACACTGTTGGTGGGAATGTCAATTGGTAGAGCCACCTATGGTAGAGTATGGAGGTTTCTTATTTTAAATATATTTTATTGATTATGCTGTTAGAGTTGTCCCATTTTTTCCTCTTTTCCCCCACCCTCTGACTAGAATCCCCATCCTCTCCAGCAATCTTTCTTTTAGTTCATATCCATGGGTCATGCATATAAGTTCTTTGGTTTCTTCATTTCCTATACTATATTCTTAATATCCACCTGTCTATTTTGTATCCACCAATTATGCTTCTTAATCCCTGCACTTTTTCCCCATTCTCCCTCTTCCCCCTCCTAGTTCATAACCCTCCAAATGACTTCCATATTTATGATTCTGTTCCTGTTCTGCTGGTTTGCTTAATTTGTTTTTGTTCTTTTAGGTTCAGTTGTTGATAGCTGTGAGTTCTTTTTTTATCATTTTAATGTCCATAGGTTTGATCTTATTCTTAAATAACTCCCTTTAACATTTCATGTAATAATGGCTTGGTGATGATGAACTCCTTTAGCTTTACCTTGTTTAGAAAGACTTATTTACTCTTCCATTCTAAATGATAGTTTTGCTAGGTAGAGCAATCTAGGCTCTTAGACCTTGCTTTTCAAGTATACCTTGAATACTTCTTGCCAGTCCCTTCTAGCCTGCAAAGTGTCTTTTGAGAAATCAGCTGACAGTCTTATGGGAACCCCTTTGTAGGTAACTCTCCTCTTTTCTCTTACTGCTTTTAAGATTCTCTCTTAACTTTAACCTTTGGGATTTTAATTATGATATGTGTGATGTCTTGATGTGGTCCCCTTTGGTTTTTTTTTTTTTTTTTCCTGAGGTTTTGTTCAGTTCTTTCATTTGGGCCATATTTCTTTGTCTCCTCAATTTGGCAGCCTCCCTTTGTTTGTCTATGTATATTAGGTAGAGCTGCATTTAGTCCCTATCTTAGTAGTATGGCCTGTGTAGCAAGGACACCTGTTAATTGTGTGGGGCAGAGACTGGCTTCACCATTTTGTGACTCTGTGTTGAGGGAAGATTCAGAGGTGACAATGCCACTGTCTGACTTCTGGAGGCTGGCCCAGCACTTACTCTGTTTTCTGTCACTTTACTACCTCCCCCTGTCCAGTCACTTCACTTACTCCCCAGGTGTGACTGGTGCCCTTCCAGCTGTTGCCCTGGTGCTGAATTCCAGAGGGGCTGGTTCTGCATATATTCCAAGTCTGTGTGAGCCCTTTACGTGGAGTTTCCTGAAAATCCAGCAGTTTCTACTGCTGCCCCAAACCCTACTGGTTTTTACAGTCAGAAGTTATCTTTCTAGTGCTGGGGATTTATCTTTCTAGTGCTGGAACCCTGGGCTGTGCAGTCTGTCCTGAGGCTGAGATTACTTGCTCCCAAGGCATCCCTCCTGATTTTTATCCACCACATGCGAATGTAGGACCACTCCCCTCTGAACCACACCACATCTTCACACCTCTCCACATATCTCTGCATCTCCACCCCTTCCACCTGTCTGGATGAATGTGTCTTCTTTAAATCCTTGGTGGTCAGAGTTCAATACAACACAATTTTCTCATGGTTCAGGGTGTTATTTGTTTGAGGTCTAGTAATTCTCTCTGAGTTGCTCAAGGAGGCAAAG
The DNA here is from genome assembly GCA_004026585.1 of Noctilio leporinus. NCBI lineage: Eukaryota > Metazoa > Chordata > Mammalia > Chiroptera > Noctilionidae > Noctilio > Noctilio leporinus. The sequence continues at coordinate 15,501 of PVIW01011326.1, forward strand.
CCTCTTATGTACACCTCCATCTTAACCAGAAGTCTGCTGGTTTCTTAAAAAAATTTAAATATAGCTATTATATGATACAGCAATTCCAATTCTGGGTATCTATTCAAAGGAAATAAAATCAGTATCTCAAAGAGATGTCTGCATCACCATGTTCATGCAGCATTATTCACAATAGCCAAAACAAGAAAATACCTAAGTATCTGTTGACAAATTAAAATCATAGTTAACATTCTAATAAAAAAAAAAAAAAAAAAAAAAAAAAAAAAAAAAAAAAAAAAAAAAAAAAAAACAACACTCTGGCAATAAAAGCTAAAATAAACAAGTTTGACTACAGTAGACTAAAAACAGTTCTAGACAGCAAAGGAAACCATCAAAAACTAAAAAGACAACCTACAGAATGGGAGAAAATATTTGCAAACCATATATAAAATAAGAGGTTAATATCTATTATTTATATAGAACTCATACAATTCAGTAGAAAAAATAAAATCTGATTTTAAGCTGGGCAGAGACACTAAATTAGTCATTATTCCAAAGAAGACATATGAATGGTCAATAAGTACATGAAAAGATGCTCAACATCACTTATCATCAGGGAAATGCAAACCAAAACACAAACACAATGAGATATCATTTCACACCTGTTATAATGGCTAGAATGGTACACCTGTATAAAATTACTAACTTCTGGGGAAGTAATGTAAAAATGCTTATAATTGTTAACAAAACTATACTATATATTTTGAAATTTGCTAAGAGAGTGGAACTTAAAAGATCTCATCACAAGAAAAATAATTTGTAACCATGTGAGGTGACAGATGTCAACTAAACTTTTTGTGGTAATCATTTTGCTATATATTTGAAATATATACATATGAAAGGGAGATCCAAACACTGGGATCTACAAAAAACTGTGTAATTATTCTTACATGTTTAAACTTCAGTCTCCTTCAAAGTACTCCCCATTTGATGCAATATATCGAGATGTTTTTTCCACTGTTCAAAACAGTTTTTGAACTTACCGATTTTGATGCCTTTAGTGCTTCTGCTGTTTTTTGTTTCACTTCTTCCACATTGGCAAAAAGTTTCTCTTTGAGGACTATTTCATCTGGGGAAACAAAAAAGAAGTTTCTCAGGGCAAGATCGGGTGATTAAGGAGGGTAGGGCATGGTGGGGGGGTGGGTCATGCTCTTTTAGGTCAGAGGCTGCTGAATACTCGGCAAGATGTGGGCAGGTGTGCTCATAAATCAGCCTTCATGAAATAGCCAAAGACATTGAAATAGTCTTCAAAAATACTTCACTGAGGCCAAATGCAGCCTTTCAGAACAATGCCAGCCGGTACACTGATACGGATAGGTTTCTAGAACACTCACCTACAGGGAGAAGCCTATACTATGAAGGGCCCACCCTCCAGAAGATGATTACAATTTATTTTGGGCTTCCCCTCATATATCAAATCATGTTCTATACCTTAAGTTAAACAGTGTTAAATGCCAACTGTAGCTTACTAAAACTGGAAAAATATTCTGGATTAACCAATTAGAAAAAATATCTCCACTTTAATTAGCAAAGCAAACAACTTTGAACTTAGAACAAAATACAATGGACACAGTGCATGGATGGATTGCTGAATAGAGCACAGCAGGATTTCAGCACCCTTTACAAATACAGCTGAACAATTCTGTGCATTTAGAAACTGCACAACTATATATCCATTGCCCTTAAATGAATTATTTTACCCCCTTCATGATGATTCATAATACACAGGAGCATATATAAGATTTAGAAGCCTTAATAAACATATCAATTTCATTGTTTTCAACCAATTATTTCTATACAATAGATTCTCAATATACTTATTAATATGAAATAAACTTTTCTTCCATTGCAACATCAATGAACATAGTACTATAAAATGTGGCAATCTACACAGCTTCCCTTAGCTCTCTTTAACTACTCAAAGTGGTCCTGCTAGAAATAATTCTCTAAATGCTCAAGGTGATCAGCAATTTAACTTTGAGACAAGAGATGCATGCTTATATATTTTAATTATGAAAATAATGATATTACATGGTGATTGGATTATCTATCTCTTGGTTTTTTAAAGATTAGAGACCTGCGAATGTTTGGTGCTTACTTAAAAAAGCAGAAAAACTAATAGGAATAATTTGCACTTTTACATAGGGCTATCAAAATTCTAGTTTTCTTCACCAATTTTAATACATTGAATAATAGAATATCAGAAGATGCAAAGATAATTTTAATCATGTCACATGACATTGAAGTATACATTCAAAAAAAATTTATATATATATATATATATATATATTTTTTTTTTTTTAGAAGGAGGGGAAGGGAGAGAGGCAGAGAGGGAGAGAGACATCAATGTATGGTTGCTTTTTCACCTGCCTCCAGCCACAGACCTGACTGGAGACCTGGTTTGCAACCTTGTTATGTGCCCTGGCTGGGGAATCGAACCTGTGACCTTTGGGTTCACAGGCCAGCACCTTATCCACTGTGCTACCAGTCAGGGGTAAAATTTATATTTTTAAATTATGTAACAGAGGGAAATGTTTTTGGTTGCTGCCCTGCATGTCTTTGTACAGTTAGAAGTTTACAATAACTTTCTCAAATTTTGATATTAGGGCTCCACTAGTCTCATAAAATAAGTTGGAAACTATCTCTGTTTTCTGAAAAATATGGCATAAAGTTAATATTATTTATTCCTTAATTGTCTGGTATAGTTTATCAGTGAAAGCATCTATGCTCACAGTTCTTTATGGAAAGTTTTTAATAATTAAATTTTTATTATACATATAAAACTATTATGATTTTCTATTTCATTTTGTGTCACTTTTGGTAAGTTGTATTTTAAAGAATACATACACTATATCTAGTTGTCAAATATATTGGTATTAAAGCCCTGGCTGGTGGCACAGTGGATAAGGCGGCAGCCTGTGAGCCCAAAGGTCATTGGTTCAATTCCCAGCCAGGGCACATAACCAGGTTGCAAGCCAGGTGTCCAGCCAGGTGCCAGCCAGGTCTGTAGCTGGAGGCAGGTAAAAGGCAACTATACATTGATGTTTCTCTCTCTCTCTCTGCCTCCTTCTCTTCCCCTGTCTCTAAAAATAATAAATAAAATTTTTGAAAAAAATGTATTGATATTAAGCCTTCCCTTATCATTTCATATCTATATAACACATAGTGATATATATTTGCAGTTTTAAATTTAATTTCAGATCATTGTATGAGATCAAATGAGAAGGAACTTGATTAATTCCATTCTCTACAGTTTCTAACCATTTTTATCCCAAATGAAAAATGAAGAAATGAAAAAATGGGTAAGGGTGATTATTTACATAAAAATATTTTATATTTTATAAGTTTTATACTTTTATATCATATTTGCTTACTGGGTGCAAAGAAGTTTAAATATGAATAATTTAAATTACATTACATATGATTTCAATCAATAATGGACATTCCCATTCTCATATTGGGACTAATAACCAGCAATGATAATATGTAGATAATGTAAACAATGCCAAGATAATAACTCAGTCTTGATTTGTTTTATATTGAGTTAGGTATCAGAAATTACACATACAAAGTGTTTGTTATGAACTCAACTTAAACAAAACAAAACAAAAAATGAGTAAAAACTCATAAGTAATTTATCCTATATGTATTTTATGATAATTAAGCTAATCTCCTTATGTATTAGTTGCTATCTTAACTAGAGAAAGAGAGACAGAAAAATTCAACAGGTTGCAAAATATTTAATGAATTACTTTAAAAAAAGTTGCAGAAGATATAATCTCCCTCTTTTCCAAAATGTTTCAAAATAAGTTCCCTAAGCTTTAAAAATAATTAACTTTTTAAAGGTTCGTTAATATCTTACACTTTAAGGTTTACATTCCAATCTTCTTATGGAAGAGGTAGCCAATTTTGTTGTTGTTTTTCTCATAAATGGTTCTCTAAGTTTTAAGAAGCATGAATTTAAGACTTTATGTCCGATTCACATTTAGACCCAAAACAAAGTCTGTTGGTAAAATTATTCTCCTGATGCTTCTGTTTTCTCCTCATCATCATATAAATTACCTCTTCCCAAGTGCTTTTGAGACAATAAACGTTATATCCAATATGCAATGCATCCAAGAAGTCAGCTTCCTTATCCAGGATAAGAGATTGCCAAATTTGACAGGAGGGTGGCATGTAACACATGTCATAATATAGTATGATAACATGTTTTTGTCTTTATTGCTTTAATACTTCTAAATAAACATAGAACTGAATCATACAATACAGAAAAACTCTGCCTTATATCTTGGGCAACCTCTTTCATTAAACTCTGGATAAGCCCATTCTTCTAATATTTTTGTGAGAAAACTTCTTGAGGAAAATCTTGAGTTCTTTCTTAAATATTTTTTTTCTGCTTTGCTTAGCATTTTATATAAACAGTAAACCCAATGATGATATTCAGTTTTAAAGTAAATATTAATCGAATTGCTTTGACAATCATACTACATACATTAGATAAGGGCAAAGATATTTCCAAGTATAGTCATAAAGCTCTTACTTCTTTATTCTTAATAATCATGTTTTCCCCAAGATTTTAGTTTTTCTATATACCAGAAAATTAATGTAATACTACCCAAGATAATGTTTAAAGTAGCATGCTGTTTTATTTTTCACCACAAAATAAATTCATCTAGAAATGTAATATTTTATTGTATTGTTTTGTAAAAGAGAAAAATCAATCTTCACCACCACCAAGAATGTAATCTAATGCTATAAGCAAATCCTTTGATAAAATCCTAATATGTCACTTTCATTAATATCATTCTAAAAATAGCATTACATATATATTGTGAATCATATAGACTGATTTTTCAGTCATCTTTATAATAGACAAGTATATAATCTTAGAAGCAGCCCACCCTATTCTTTATGGATTACTAAATGCTTCTGGGAACCACAACAACAACAAAAAATTAAAATGCTTTTTTTGTATACCCATTAATGAAAGAGGGTGATTTCTTAGGTTCAGTAGTGAAGTTATTTAATGTATTGTTTAGTTCAGATACAAACTTTTGATACTAGATTCTAGGCTAGACATTGAACATAAATATAATGCTAAAATTACTCTTTAACACTTGCTACACAGATCAGAATGATACTATTTGCAATTTACAGAATTCTAATTAAAATGACTTAAACAATAAGATATATGTCCTGGCTGATGTGGCTAAGTAGATTGGCACTGACCTGCAAACCCAGAAGTCACTGAGCTCCCCAACCAGGGCACATAACCAGGTTGAAAGTCAGGTCTCCAACCAGGTCCCCAGCTGGAAGCAGGTGAAAGGCAACCATACATTGATGCTTTTCTCCCTTTCTTCCTCCCTACCTGCCTTTCTCTCTGAAAATAATGAATAAAATCTTTAAAAGAACATAGTTAAAAAACAAACAAACAATATGATATACACATAGTATCTCAAAGAGCAAGGAATCCAGATGTCAGGAATATTACAGTTTAATTTATATTCACTGTCAGGGCCAAGGGTCTATATTTCTTTGGTCATTTTGTTTTCATACACTTAACATCAACAGAAACTATCTAAATCACAAATAAACTTATAAAAATGTAAATTATAACCTAAACATTATACCACTGTAAACCCAATGAAAATGGCTAATTTTTTTAACTGGCCAAACCAAATGTTGAGAATGGGGAGCAAATGGAACTTCTATGGGCTGTTAGTGGGGCTGTCAGCTGATAAAATCATTTTGGAAAATAGGTATTTTCTGATAAAGCTAAACGTATCTATGTTCTTAGATATGGAATTCACCTGTGATCACACACTGGAAAGGGATAAAATTCTAAGTATCAGATATCTTATACCATATCAAAATTTACTAATAAAGGTTAGAAGTAACTGCAAGATGTAAGTAAAACATGAACTTCTAAATATCTCGAATGTAACAAATCACTTGTTGGTGCCTAACTCCAAGGAGTTGAGAATGTGTTCAGAAAAAGAAAGAACCAGACACAATGAGTTTTAAAGTATATGTGGGATCATACAAAAGGTGAAGTATCTAGTCCTTGGTACAATCTAAGTAAACTGTGTTGGATTAATTTATCATCATTATTAGAGACAAGAAATGACCATAAGCAAAGAGTTCAATATAACCTACTTAAACTTTCAAAATTTATTACAAAAATTATTTTAAGAGTCCTCAAATATATTGTATAAGCTCAGGATTATGGAATAAATGTGAAATAATCAGAAGAAATTCAAACTTTGGCAGACCTATTTATCATTTTTCAATTGCTTTTACTTGGGATTGCTTATGGAGATCAGGGTGTATCATAATCTTTTCAACCCATATAGCCTCTCAGATTTGAAATCTTAAAGTTACTGAATAACACAAAACTTTTTTAATAAGGAAAGATGCTGATGAAATACATTATAAGATTTCACAGTTAAGTGCAAATAAACAGAAAAGTGGAAGTAAAAATTCAGAGTAGGCATTTATAGAAAAGATTATAAAAGCACAAAATTCATATTATATGTAATTATCTATAACCTAGAAAAAGAAATATAATAGTAATCAACTTAATTGTTATTGCTATTTATTGTTGCTTGCCACCCTTCTCCCACCCCCCATGCTGTTAACCCTGTCCTGGCACAACCAAAATATTTAATAAATTCTTCTGCATTTTAATGACAGTTAAAAATAACCCAAAATACATTGTCCCAAATTGATATAAAACAATATACTTTTAGGACTTTATGTACATATAATCCATTCATGTGTTGAAAATCATTTGAAAGATGATATGGAAGAAATAGAGTCAAAATCTAATTAGAAATAAATACACTAGAAAATTACCAATGTATTTATCTATTCAATTATGATAAGTGAATAAGAGGTAAAACACTGAAACTGAGCAAAGTTATATTAGAATAAAGAATAAGGAAACCCTTATTCATAGTGGATAATAAAATTAAAAAGTATTTGTTCCAAGAAGTGGTAGTAGCAGAAAATTAACCAGGATTCAGTGATTGTCATCAAATTATGAATGATAGATCTATAAAATGTTAGTAAACAAAGAGAAAAATGTCCAGTATGACTTCTATTCCTAACATCATTCTGGTTTATACCATTAATGTAAATTGTAAAGAAAAAATACAACTGACAGATAAACATATGAATATATGTTGAATATAATCTCTAGGTTAAAATTCCAACTGTATATGATAACATACATTTTAACTGTATTATTGTTATTTAACAATATTATTTAACAAATATTTTAATAATGAGAACAATTAATGTTGGCTAGTATATCATGAACAGGTCCTCTAAAGCAGTGTAAGTTGAAATTAATAGTATCTCTAGACTAAAATCACTTCAGCATTAATTACAAGAGCCTTCAAAGAAGATATTCCTTGTGAACAAGGAATTTTATCTTTAATTAAGAGTCTACAAAAATAAAGTAGTAACTATTAAGCCACAGAAGCATGAAAAAGATGTTTATAGAAAAGATATTAGCAAGAGACAAAACTAGAAATGTTACCAAACAGCAATTGGGGTCCCATGCTAAGATTTGGGGATAAAGAAAAGAAGCCTTTATTCAAAAGCAGTCATTTATGCCTATCAAGTCACAGTTTTAATCACTTAAGCCTCTCAATTAAGGTTAAACTCTAATACCTGGATTCTCCTATCTTTTCTCCTGCTTGTTTCTATAGGGTTTACAAAGGCCAACAACATAATACACAAAAGCTACACAATTCTGGAAGAATGGCAGGCTTCTGCCTCAGAGCCTGTTCCCTCTAGAACACACAAAGAATAAACCTGCCACCCTCTGCCAGGCCAGCCCAATCCTTCCCATCCAAAATACCGTGCATTGGAAAATTGCAGGCATTCTCGGGAAACAGAGCTTGACAGTCAAAACCAGTCCAGTCCGAGAGCCAGAGAGATGGAGCCAGCTAAGGAGCCAGAAAAGCTCCTGAGCCAGAGAGCCCGCCCTCTTTTTATATCTATTGGCTCCGGAAGCATCCGCTTCTCAGCCAATCCTGTCGTAGACTGCTTTCCGTTGCCTCGGCAACTCCTCCTACAGCCCCTCCTACATCTCTCCAGGGATCTTAATCTGATCTCTCTGTATCATAGACAGTAAATGTTTGCCTCTAGATAAACTGATCAACACATAGTCTACCTCTACATAAAGATTCCATAAAGAATTCCATAAAGCTATCTAAAATTCTATTGTATAAAAACATTTAATGATATAAATAATGCTGACAATTCTGTGAAATGTATAAAGGAGAAAAAAATTGCACAAATAATCCAATTTGGTTAAAAAAAAAAAAAGAAAAAGAAACACATGTATCACATGTGTTTTATTGATTTTCAGTAGTAACATGTAAAACTCCAGGACATGCATTTTATTACATAATTTATCACATTTTAATTGTTTAAAAGAGTAACAGCTTTAATTCTAAAATTTAATAAATACTTTATTTTGGAGAAATTTGATTTCCTTTTGTTCTCTCATTCTTGAATGTCCCTTTAGAACATGATTTATATAGAAATTAGCACAGAGAATAACTATTAAATAATGACATTGCTCTCACATGCGCTGACTCAAAAATAAAATGTAAGTTAGTTCTTCATAAAAATGACACTATTTCACAGAAGGTCACTATCTGAGATTGCTAGTTGATTAAACATATAGCAAGATACATTTATTTTCTAGTTCTATACTTATTGATTCTGTCATAATAACTGCAATGCAGAATTACTGCTTGCACTTACCTCAGCACAAGAAGCCGTGTGTGTGTGTGTGTGTGTGTGTGTGTGTGTGTGTGTTTTAATCAGAACATTATGTTTCCTATTTTACTTTTCAATTTTCTGGATGTATCAAGACAAATAAAATGAGTTAAAAAAAAAAAAAAAAAAAAAGGCCCCTGAGACTCACGTTCAGATCACTTAAAAATCCAATGAGAAATGTAAAAAGAGTTTCCAGGAAAACAATTTTAGCATATCAGAAACTGAAATTACAAAAGTACATTCTGATGAGCATGTAGGCTGTCTCCCGCATGTGGCTATTGTAAATGACTGCTATGAATAGAAGTGTGTGTAAGGTTTTTTTAACTGGTGTCAGTAAATGAGTTAATTAAAAAATTGGTACATTTACACAATGGAATACAATGCAGCAGAAAGAAAGAAGGAATTCCTACCTTCTGTGACAGCATGGTTATAACTGGAGGCTATTACACTAAGTGAAAAAGCAGTCAGTGAAAGACAAATACCACATGGTTTCACCTATATAAAGAAACTAATGAACAAAATAAACTAAGGAACAAAATAGAATCAGAGACATGGAAACATGGAACAATCTGACAGCAGCCAGAGAGCAGGGCAGAGGGGGATAATGATGGAAAGAATGGGAAGGGACTAGTGAAAGAACATGTATAAATGACCCATGGACATGTGGGGATTGATTATGGGAGTGGGGGACAGTCTGGGTGGAAGACGGCAAAGGAGCTGGCTGGATGCCTGGTCTGCAACCTGATTATGTGCCCTGGCTGGGAATTGAACCAGTGACCTTTGGGTTCTCAGGCCAGCGCCTTATCCACTATGCCAGCAGCCATGGCAAAACTATACTAGTTTTACGTGTTATATTTCTATATTGGAATAATATCTAATATTCAAGCCCATTTACCTCCTTTCCATGTTACTGATTTTCTATAACAATGTTTATAAATAAAGTGTTTCTAACTGAAATAAATACAAATAGTAAACTCTGTATTATATTTTTTTATTTGAAAAAAGGTATTGGGATGATATGCTGAGTCACAGTAGCAGAATTTTGTTTCCAAAGACATGAAGACTCAATAGAGAAGAAAGTTTATTTTTCAAGTGACATGATAATAGAATTCTTCCTAACACTTCAATATACTAGAACATAATAGCAAGGTGACAAGTAGCAATCAATAGTGTTTTCTGCTTATTCTAGTTATATTCACAAATTAATTTGGATATGTTTCAGCATTTGTTTTTTTTTAATTAACACAAAGACAAACTCAAGATCTGTTTTTAAGTGTTATCAGTAGAGTGTAAGAAAATATAGACAACTTACCATTTTTAAAGGCATTCATGATATAAACATTGAAACATTTTGGAGGTAACTTGAGGTTCTAAAATTAATTCCTAAATCTGTTGTTTGGATTGGTGTAGATTAATATACTTTAGATCCTTACAGTTCCAGCTAGGTCTTATAGATGTCATCCTTTGTCTCAATCAGTGTAGGCTAGATTAAGAAAATAACTGGACCCAAATAGGTAATAAATCAGAAAATTGAAAAGTCATTTTCTGCTCCTGTAGTTTGTGGAATTTCCAGTGTACAGGATATTGGGAGCGTATCCTCCCCCAAATTATTCAAGAATCAAAACTGGGGGCAACTTCTCGAACTCCAGTATGCAGTTTCCAAGGTTGCTCTGGGGACTGCATTCCCATTCAGTCAGAATGGGAAATAAGCAGGGAGGAACGCATTTGAAAGATTAGGTGGGTGTGAGGTTTATATTGCCTTGAAGAGACTACTATAGTCACATGCACATATCTTTCTGAAAAAGGAACTGGAAAGTGTAATCCAGGAAAAAGAATATGCTTTTTAGAAGACTGCAAACAGCCACCACTCAAGGTGGTCCCTCTATCCATGTAGTTACAATTTTCCCATAGAGAATATACTCCTTCCCAAGAAAGGCAACCTAATATTCCTGCAGTTACAGAAGTCTGCTCAGTTGATTAGGGTTGAATGTGGTTCCTCACATACTAATGATCTATGACTGAAAGACAAGTTATAGATACAGCTTCCCCCATGCTCAACATGAGGGCAAGGGCAGGATGGCTGTATGAAAATGCCTATTTAGGAAAAAGGAAAATGAGAAGCACGTCACAGCCTTGAGCTCATGGCAGAATAAAATCCTGTAGGCCTGGAACTACAAAAAATCCTTTTCCCAGGGACCTGGAGAATTGTTTCTGGTTAATTCAGACTCTGCTCTCTGGGAAATATTCCCTTCATTGATGTATGTATCCTGTGGCTCTTGGTTCTGCAGACCCTTTGACAATTCCCTCTTTTGTTTTTCAGAGTGTGTGTGTGTGTGTGTGTGTGTGTGTGTGTGTGCATATTTTATGAGGTTTATTTGTGTTGCATATATTATTATTATTAAAGTATAGTTGACATAAATATTAGTTTCAGGTATACAACATAATGATCCACATTTATATTCCTTATGACGTGATCACTATAATCAGTCTAGTAACCATCCGTCACTGTAAAGTTATTACAGTAATGTTAAATAATTTCCCTATATGGTACATTCCACCCTATTTATTTATTTACTTATTTGTAATCGGAGATTGGCACCTCTTACTCTCCTTCACTATTTTCAACCATCCCTCTAACCACCTCCTCTCTGGTAACCATCAGTGTGTTCTTTGTATCTGAGCCTGTTGTTTTACTGATTCATTTGTTGCTTTTTTAGATGGCACATATAGTGAAGTCATAGAATATTTGTTTTACTCTGTTTAACTTATTTCACTTAGCTTAATACCCTGTAGATCCAAATGACAAGGTTTCATTCTCTTTTTTTAATGGCTGAGAAGTCCCTCCTTTTTGTCTTCAATGATCACATCTGAAAGTGCGGGGGGAGGAGAGGAAATACCTTACTTGAAAACTTCATTATTTTAGACAACTCTCTCTCTCTCCCTCTCTCCTTTTCTCTCTCTCTCTCCCTCTCCCCACCTCCCCTCAACCTTGGTTGAGAGACAAGGGTCTCTTTTAATATTTTTTTCAATGTATGGTTGCCTTTTACCTGTCTCTAGCTACAGACCTGGCTGGAGACCTGGCTTGCAACCTGGTTATGTGCCCTGATTGGGGAATCGAACCAGCGACCTTCAGGTTTGAAGGCGGCACCTTACCCACCGTGCTACCAGCCAGGGCATAAGTTTTTATTTTAAGACAATATAAGACTTACAGAATAGTCACAAGAATAATGCTAAAAGCCCTATATCCATGTCACTGAAATTTCCAAATGATTAACAATTGTATAGGCTTATGGTTTCTAAAGCAATCCATTTCAATTAAAAGCACATATGCTTCTGATAAGTTCCATGTTGCAGTTATTTCCACGTTCCAGTAAATGGTGCAATGGTTTTTCTTTGTTTTTCTTTTTTTCCTAGTCATAGTTTTTGTCAGCTAGTCACAGTTTGTGTCGACTCTTTCAACCTGGCTTTGTTTCTTTGTTCTTTCCCTTCCTCCACATGTGCTCTCTCCCTCTCTTCCCCCTCTCCCTCTCAAACCCCTTTAAGTCTATGAAATAGCAGGAGCCAATGAGAAGACAACCCCTCTCAAGGCAATTTTTGCACAAGTTGAAGCCCTTTGACTAGACTATGTTAAGAACGCCTTTGGTCCTCAGAGCCTATTTCAGTTTTATCTCTCATTGTACTGGGTTCACAGTATTTGGGATTTCCAACCCTCTAATGCCTTTAAACTGGCTTTCTCTGTTCCCCTCAATCTCTCTTTAAAACCAGCTAATTCTTGCCTGAGTTCAGCTTTTGTCTCAGAATACTTGGTTCAATACAGCAAGTACTAGTCAGTCACACATTTACTTCACATTCTGCCTTTTTCTCGTCCCTCCCCCAAGGGAAACAGGTCCAGTGGGTGCTTGCTCTAATTTCAAGTAATTGCAGGTAGAGTTGAAAATGTTTTGCCACTATTTAGCCCATATCTCCCCCTTGCAACTTGCTGTATATATATTTTTTCACCACCTACTATGACTTCCATTTGGTTTTGTTGTTAGAGCAAAAATTTATGTTATAATGCATTTTAACTTTTTACAGCAACACTCCACTTCAACCTTATTTTTCTACTAGTAAGGGTGATCTCGGCTATAAACAATGGAACTAAACGTGCTATAATTTAAGATGCTTATGTTCTCATGTAATGTTCCAAGTCAATAAGCAAGCTTGGGAGTAGGATAAGGGCACTCAAAGAGTTGCTATTTAGGGAAGAAGGAAAGGGAGGGAAGGCATAAAGGCATCTTCTTGGGTGACTTTTATAGGATGGACCCAGAATATACACATCACTTTCTGTCATGTAGCACCAGAGAATGTTTGGTCACGTGGCCAAACCAATCTGCAGTGGAAGCTGGGACTATCATCTCAGTTTTGCACCCAGCAAAAGGTGGGCAGGTGGGCAGGTACTGGTCTCTCACTCCTGAATTTCTCCAAAGTGTTTGCATAACTCAGGAGGAACCAAGAATATATGAAAATATAAAAGTAGATAAGGGAAAAGTAAAACATGTTCAAAGGATAGAGAAACAGTAAACAATAAATGAACATATAGTCATTTCATAATTTGCATATTATAAATTGAGAGGAAATATTTCTTCCTTTCTTGAATGAACATATGTATTTCCCTAGTCACTATCCCTTTACTTGTACATGTTTTGATAATGGTGATTATGAAATTAAAATTAGGCTGCGAGGTTTTTTATTTTATTTCATAGAATAATGTGCATTTGGCCAAAAAGGGCAGAAAATTGAGTAAATTTTTAAGTTTTATTTATTTATTATTTTTAAAAGATTTTATTCATTATTTTCAGAGAGAAAGGCAGTGAGGGAGAAAGAAAGGGAGAGAAGCATTAATGTGTGGTTGCCTTTCACTTGCCTCCAGCTAAGGACCTGGCTGGATACCTGGCTTGCAACCTGGTTACATGCCCTGACTGGGGAGTTGAACCAGCGACCCTTGGTTGATTTGAAGGCTGGCGCCAATGCACTGAGCCACACCAGGTAGATAAGTTTTAATAATCCTCTAATTTCTGATCACTTTAAAATTTAGTATAATTACGTTATTCAAAAGGCAATGTTACTTCCCTATTTAAGAAAGCCATATTTTTTAACATTAGGAAGGATTTTCTGTGCCTACATAATTCATTTCTATTAAGGTTATGTTTATTTTTCTGATATAATTCAGGATTTTATTGTAAGGGAAAAGAATACTGTATTGAAAAATAGATGCTCAACCATGTTTTGTTTTGTTTTAAGATTTTATTCATTATTTTTAGAGAAAGGGCCTGGGAGGGAGGAAGAAAGGGACAGAAACAATGCATGGTTGCCTTTCACCTGCTTTCAGTTGGGGACCCAGCTGGAGACCTGGCTTGCAATCTGGGTATGTGTCCTGACTGAGAATTGAACCAGGGACACTTGAGTTCACAGGCCAGTGCTCAATCCACTGAGCCAACCAAGCCAGGGCCTCAACCATGTATTTTTTTTTTTTTTTTAATGTATTTTTTTAAAGATTTTATTTCATTATTTTTAGAAAGAGGGGAAGGGAGCGAGGCAGAGAGGGAGAGAGACACATCAATGTATGGTTGCTTTTCACCTGCCTCCAGCCACAGACCTGACTGGAGACCTGGTTTGCAACCTGGTTATGTGCCCTGGCTGGGGAATCGAACCTGCGATCTTTGGGTTTGCAGGCCCAGCACCTTATCCACTGTGCTACCAGCCAGGGCCAACCATGTATTTTTTAATACTGCATCTGGAATATATTGCATTATCTCTTTTTAGCCTACATATCTACAACAAGGGGATTTTAATATATCTAAACTTGGACAAGGGCAATATATTAGGTGGCAAATGTATTTCATTCTATCTAAACATTAAAATGATCACATTTATTAAGCATTGATTATCAGAACTTGCCTTAATAGTCATAAAACATAAGGTCGATTTTATCATTATGCCTGTTTTACAAATAAGAAAACTGAGTCTCAATAGTGTCATTAACCAAGATCCAAAAACAAAACAAAAGTAATAAATGTACCCCCAGAAAGAATACAAATACCCCTCTATCTGGTCCTAAAATTACATTAAAAATTGTCAATATATTGTCTTATTTATAATAGTAAATTTTTTACAGCATTAAATCAGTAAATTAAATATAATTCTAGGAGCTTTATATCTATTAACTTATTTTATCATCACAACATGGCAGACATTATTTTACCATGAAACAGGAAAAGGAAGCATAGAAAGGTTAAATAGATTATTCCTATTCACACAGCAATGCGGAAGGAGGGCCAGGCTTCATACCCAGCTGTTTGGCTCCAGGATCTGTGTGTTTATTCGACAACTTCTCTATGCTGAGTTAACATAATGCTTAATTCTCACCAAGAAGGTAGTTTATTAGAGGAATAAGTGACCTATTGACTTCAAATAGGACAGAGTTGGCTTGCAATACATTTCTGTTAAACTGATTATATACTATTTTCTTTCTTTTAAAAAAATTTTATTGTTGTTGTATTACATCCATCCTCTTTTTACTCCCCTTTGACCCCTTCCCCACCCACCCATTCCCCGACAAAGTCAATCCCACTTGTCGTCCATGTCCATGGTTTTCCATACTAGTTCCTTGACTAAACTGCTCCCCTTCTTTGCCTCTTAATCCCCTCTCCCTACCCTCTCTCCCCCTGCCTACTGAAGGTCTATTCACTATGTTCATGTATCTGGTTCTGTTTTGCTTGTTGTTTGTTTTGTTCATTATTATTTGTTTCATTGTTGATTACTAACTAAACACATAACACCATCCATCTGAAAAATACTTATTTATCTGTTGATCTGTACACTTTATATATATTCAGGCCCTGAAATAATTTTGTTGGAAGTAATTAAAATTAATCATACATTTATTCTGTATTTCAAACCAGGCATGACACAACAATATTATGTTATACACCCACCATGACTTCAGTTATTAATAACAGGATCATATCTCATATCCTCAAACCAATGATACTCATTTCTCTTACTCAACAAACACTGCAGTATTATAAATACAGCAGTCCTGTAACTTCCAATTTAATGAGTGCAAGAACATGTACACTTTGTTGAAAAATTGGAAATAGGTTATTTTCTACAATGAAATTAAAGCTCAATTGTTAAAAAGAAGAAACTATGGCAAGTAACTTGATTCTATAAAAGCATTTCAGCCAATCTCATTCTACCTAGTTATAATTATTATAGCAACACAAAACAAAGCAATTAGAAAGTTAAAATGATGATAGTGAGTACATTGTAACTTATAGGGCTTAAGTTTCTTTACCTGCATAATTTGATCTTTCACCACTTTTTGTTTTACAGTTTATCTTACCATTTCTCCACACCATATGTTGCAAATACAAGTATAACTATCAAACAGAATACTGGCTACGAGGGCTGAGAGGTTGCCCTTGACCAGGCCCGTGTGTGGAGAACCTGCTGCTTAAGCCTGATCTTCTGAAGGAGTAGTAGCATTGCTACAACGCCAGGGATGAACGCTGATGACTACCATACTCACACCTGTCCACCCTTAAGTTTAGATTTATTCTTACAATGATACTGCTGAGAATATTACACAGATGTTCCATGTGAAGGCAGTCAGTACTGCCTTTGCTCAGTAGCATACTTCATTCTCATTATGGGTCAGTCTTTTTTCAATGTTAAAGATGTGACCTGAAGACACAACACATCTAGAGTTCACCTGAATTGAAAACATTATTCCTAAAAGCAGAGAAAAGGAGTGTTTTCTAAAAAGAGAAATAAACTTTGGTGTAACTGATAGAGGTAAGTAACCATCACTCCCATTAGCAATGAGCTCTATCAAATGCTATTCTCTAATTTTAAAACTCCCAACACCAGAATATAAAAGTGTTCCCTAAAAGCAAGTAGTGAAGTATCCCATTTACATCCCCATTTATTTATATCTGAATTTACCAGAAAAGTAGCCATGAATAAATATTACCTCCTCATTCTACAGTTAGAGAAACAGACTTTGATAGATTAAACAGGGAGCACCACTAGATTAAGAAGTGAAAGATTTTTCCCCCTATAGTTAGAGATGTACCATAAAACTATAACAATTTTACTTTAGGTAAAGTGAAATGAGAAGATTAAATAAATTCATTATTATTGCTTCCCCAAGATGTTACCAAAATAAGGTCAGGATAAGTGTTAGAGTGCCTTACTCAGGTCTTCTTCTCATCTACATTTGTATGAGGTCTGTCCAGCTGGTATCAAGCCATGGAATATGAAAAAGAGACACTGATGACATTGAAGAAGATACAAGATATGAGAAACATTGAACATAGAACAATGATGCCTCAGCCCCCTTCATAGTAGGCACCTTGGGACCTCACACAGTTCCACTAATTATTATCAGCTGCCCTGATCATTTTTCTGAATCTAATCAACAGTCTGAAATCTCTTCCCTTTCAAAGGTAATTTTAGTTTTGGGAAAAGCCAGAAGTTGCCAGGCATCAAATCTCAGCTGTAAAGGAGCTGAGTGAGTTGACGGTTCAACAAAAAACTCTGCATGAGACAGTGATGCCTGAGTGGGTGCGTTGTTGTGAGGAAGCTGCCAATCACCTGTTGCCCATGGCTGTGGCCTTCTGAATCACCTGGGTAATTTTCATGGAGGAATGTTCAAGCTTAATGCCAAATGTGATGCAGATCCATTGCTCTATTGCTCAGTCATTTTGAATGTGATTGCCACACAGTACACATGCTCATTCAGTGGCATCTACCACCCCCACTGACTAGCTCAGTGAAGTTGTCATTATTCACACATGTGCAGTCCAGTCCACTCTCCTTGGATGCCAGGATACATTGATGTTGTGCAAACTATTCTCCTAATATTAACACTGTTGACCAGTAATTTTATACAAAAGCTATTCCATACTACCGGCTATATTTTCGTAATTGAATATGAAAATGAAACAATCTAAATAAATTCCAATATACTTTATTTATACATAATGTATTGAAGTGAAACTTTCTGAAGCTGATACACCCTCTATATGGTATCATTGCTTCATCTAGGAATAACTCCTATTTAGGCCTATACAAAGACTGAAATTTTGGAATGAAATAATCCAAAAGAGGTCTAATTTTATAAAGTCTGTCTTCATGCTATGTTGCTGTCAATTATCACTAAGATGAAAAAAGTAAGGGTTTGCTTAAACTCGTTCTGGTCATAGTTTTAGGGAATATGGGTGCTTCAAGTAAAGGGTCCATTGATTAGTAATCTCTCCAATGTGATTTTTTTTTAATGATTTTATTTATTTATTTTTAGATGGAGGGAAAGGGAAGGAGAAAGAGGGAGAGAAACAGCAGTGTGTGGTTGCCTTTCATGCAACCCCAACTGGGGACCTGGCCTACAACCCAGACATGTGCCCTGACTGGGTATTGGACTGGTGACCCTTTGGTTTGCAGGCCAATGCTTAATCCACTGAGCCATGCCAGCCAGGCCAATCTGATGTTTTTGTTTGTCCCATCAATATCAATAAGCAGAAAAACTTCTTCATATTACTAGTTGTAACTTTCATCCATGGTAAAGTTTTAGCAGATGTTTTATAAAGTTTTTCCATTTAGTGGTGGTATAAATTGGTTTGAGAAGCAATTAAATTTAAAAAACAATTATCAAAAAGTAAATCAGTCACTTCACTGATACTCCCTGGATCATTAAGTTCAACACTTACATCAGAAATATTTGCATAATCCTTCAAGGTTAATATAATTTTCTGTCCACTCTTCTTCAAAATCACTTTCCCTATCAGATTCTATCACATTTCCTTTTTTAAAAAAGATTTTATTTATTATTTCCAGAGAGAGGGGAAGAGAGACAGGCAAAGAGGGAGAGAACATCAATGTATGGTTGCCTTTCACCTGCCTCCAGCTAAGGACCTGGCTAGAGACTTGGCTTACAACCTGATTATGTGCCCTGGCTGGGAATTGAACCAGTGACCTTCGGGTTCACAGGCCAGCACCTTATCCACTGTGCTACCAGCCAGGGCCTTCTATAACATTTCTTTTTTGCCTTTTTGGTGGCCTGATATCAGATTCATAACTATCTTCCTACAGACTATCATCTTTCACATCACTGCTCTATACTGCAAAGTCACTTGGACAATCAGAAAAAGCACCTTCCTATAATTCATTGGAAAATTCTTCACTGTCCCAGTTAGCCAAATTTGAAATTTCTACAATACTAAAATTGTGATAAACACTAGAATATCTAGAAAAATTTTTTTTATAATAAACATGATCAAACATGATTAAGAAAACTTTTACAAAGTCCTATATTACTCTCAGTTTTCAAAATTGTATAAGCTAATGCAAGAACAAACACAAGTTAACTCATTATTTGTCAACAATGTTTGGGCTTGAAAACATGAGTTATTTTGTGACCGGTCAACAAATACCTCATTGTTGGGTACTAACTTTAAAGTAAGGTGTTCCCCAATGAGTGGATTAGGCAACATGAGTGAACAAAATTGATCCATACCAAAAGACTCATATACAGTGCTGAGGAGCAAAAGTCATTAACACATAAAATGTCCATTTCCTAAACCTAACCCAGAAGCTGTATTTAATTAAATTCTATTGTTTTTATACTTTGTCACCTTTAAGTGAATCCAAATCCAAGCAATATGTCAACAAATCAGAACTTTACCTGAAGATATTTCCTTGAGGAATAACCCTTCCTCTCAAAATGTAATTTGAATAATAGGGTGAGAGATGACTAATGATTATTTCTTACAAGCTTATGTAATCTAATTATAATGCCAAAGACTTCAGAAAGTTCAACATATTTTCATTCATTTTTTACTCTATCATTAATAATTATAAATGAATTCCAAATAAAGAATGGTGTGTATATTTGTCACACACATTTTTCTTGACACATATACATTTTTTAGTTCATTCCAAGTTTACCATAGTCACCCCCCCTTAAGGTCAAGAAAAAATACAATAATGAGAAACTAGAGCAAAGAGCAGCTAATGGAAGGAGTAGTTCATAGAAACTCGTAACGGCAATTTCACTCAGACTGCAAGGAAATATAGCATTTTCACTGAGTGCTACCTGACAGATTCAATAATCAAGGGAAAGCCTTAATTGATGACTCTTCATTAGCATAATGAATCAAAGCTGGGAAGAGAGAGTCCCTTATTAATTAATCAAGCAAAGCACGAACTGTTTCAGTCTCCTACACTTTGCCATTTTCCATTAATCAAGAAAATGTGTATTAAACTCATTTCAAATCCCGGTATGTGGATTACCATTCCAAGGAAGAGCAATGGCAAAACGATTTGCCCAGCTGCACACATCTGCTCTGGATTCAGGCATGCCTCGGATTCAGATTCGCAAGGCTGGCCTCATGCGCAAAGGGCAGAGTAAGTAGTTCTCTAGAACATGTAAATCACCATCTCATTAAGAACATGAACAAATCCCCATCAACCTCACTAGGAAAAAGAGGAAAAAAAGTTAACTTTGTTTGCCATTCCTTCAAGTATTGCCCCAAAGCCTCTGTTGCATGAAATATTGTGAAATATTTATGTATACAAAATCTTTATAAAAACCTGTTCAGCATCCATGTTTGATTCTGGATTCACTACTTTTGGCTCTTCATTATTACATTAGGTCATGAGAGAAATGAGTACTGGTGGTGGATGCTGGTACAAATAAGTCATATACCCTAGGTCCCCAACTAACCACAGGCACAGGTGTTGGGAATCAATGCTAATGAGGTTAACAAGCCAAGATCAAAATTATGGAATCCCTACAGCAAAATGAACTTGAAGAGAGACTGAAACCATGACTCTATTATTGTAAGGTCACTTCCCTGTGATGTCTCTTATAATCTTCAGGTGAGAGGTGGCTGTCAACACATTAATAAGCTAAGGAAATTAAGCAGAGTTTTGAAAACACATCAATGGAAAGAAAAATCTATAGACGTAGATTTTAGATCTAGGTTTGACTATCATGAACAAACCATATGGTTTAGTTCAGCTCCTTAATGAAGGTTTAGTTTACTCCGATAGGGCAAGGAGTCTGAACTAGGAGAACTTCGCAGTCAATTCTGGCTTTTGTCATCTTAAAATCAGGTGCCATGAAGAAAACGAGGCATTTCAAAGCAGTCAAGTGTCTGATTTATTCATTTAATTGACTATGAAAACTTCATGCAATTTTAGAATGATTATTTTATCCAATTCCTTATTTGCTTCATATCTATCTATGCCAGTGCCTTTAGGTACTGTTGTGCCAGCTGTGCACTACCCAGATACAGAGGCTGCCCTCCTGAAGATTGGAAGTAACCAGTGCTCCTCAAAGTTAGGTAGCATCTGATTGTATGACCACAGATGATGGTCGTGCAAACCCAGCCATGTAAAATCAATGGCAATTTGTCCACCTTGTCTATATATTTCAGATTTATCTATACATGGTCTAGTTCAAAACAGATTTGAAGAACTATTCAAATCTTTTTTAGTTCCAGAGTAAGTGGAAAGCATAAGAACTCTGATCGAGCAGAACACAGTTTTACCCATTGCCTATTTATCAGCATTATTTTTTAAGTGCTTGATATTCAAAAGACAAATTTGTTTGACAGAGAAGTGATTCATCTAAATATTCAATGGGGTGCATTAAGCCCAGTAACAAAATAAATTCACGTAAGAATCACTACTGGCATTCTATAACTTCAGCGGTGAGATAAAGATCACCAGAGAAGAACCATTACTATTACTACTCTAGGGCTCTTTGATGTCTGACAAATTGGTCCCCAGTGCTGAACATTAACTGTTTGTGCTCTGAGTGGTGATGGGCCTTACCATATTGCAGGGCAATAACCTGTGTCAATTTGGAAAGAGCTCATCTTGTAATAAAGAAGATTTTATAGTAATAAATTGTATTTTGCAACTTGAAGATGGCTGAAGTCATTACTAATAACAGGATAATAACCAGGACTGAATGTTCTCAGTAGCTATTTTTTCTTATAAATATTTTATTGATTTTTCAGGCTCAAAAAGATCCCTATTGTCATAAAACTGTTTTAATGCATAAAATATATGTTGTTCTATGCATATAAAGTGAAACCTTCTCTCCGGTATAGTAGCAATAGGAAATATGTTTGTTACATGCAAGATATAACTATTTTTGAGTTCAGCTATTGACTTTTCAGGAAGACTTTCAGATCATTTCACTATCTGCTGAATATTTTTGCAAATGCTGTTTGTGTTCACAAATAATAGCAGTCCATAAAGAAACATCAAAACAGATTAAAAAATGAGAAAACATTATATGCCAAATTCAAAAATTAGCATTAAACAAAACAAAAAAGAAGAGGCAAAGGAATGGAGTGATAATTATTTTTTGCAGATGCTGAGAAACAGTAACAGAAATTAATGCTTATATCAATATTAGATAGCTGCACTTTGGCAAAGAATAGGGATCCCCTACTTTTGTGAAAACAATAAATTCTTTTAAAATGGTAAGATTTGAGATAAATTAAAAAGATGGAATCCATTATCTTGAAAGCCTGAGAGTATAAAGACTGAATTACTCAATATAAAACAGCAAGATAACAAAGTTATTTTTTAAATTCTATAGTTTTTTAAAAATTTTATTGTTGTTGTATTACATCCCTCCCCTTTTTGCTCCCCTATGTCCCCCTCCCCACCCACCCATTCCCCCCAAAGTCAATCCCCCCGTTGTCCGAGTCCATGGTTCCTTTATACTAGGTTCTTGTCTAAGCTGCACCCCTTTCTTGCCTCTGCCTCCCCCCTTCCCCCTCCCCCCAACCCCTTTTCCCCTGACCACTGAAGGCCTATTCCTTGTATTCATACACTTGGTTCTGTTTTGCTTGTTGTTA
>PVIW01011327.1:0-17222 GCA_004026585.1 Noctilio leporinus
GGACAATAATGAGCAAAACTAACAACAAGCAAAACAGAACCAAGTGTATGAATACAAGGAATAGGCCTGCAGTGGTCAGGGGGAAAGGGGTTGGGGGGAGGGGGGAGGCAGAGGCAAAGAAGGGGAGCAGCTTAGACAAGAACCTAGTATAAAGGAACTAGTATAAAGGAACCATGGACATGGACAACAGGTGGGATTGACCTTGGGGGTAAAGGGTGGGTGGGGAGGGGGACAGAGGGGAATAAAAAAGGGATGGATGTAATATAACAACAATAAAATTTAAAAAAAAAAACAACATGGTATATAGATATGAAACAATGTTACACATTTTCAGACAAATATCAGTTGTTTACAAATTAGGTAAAGTAGCTTTTGAAATTTTAACTCCTTCTCCCCCATATTCACACACTTGCACACATAAGCATCTATTTCCCTAATTTAACCTGGTCATTAATTGATAATGAGTGAATTTTAAGAAAGATTAACATGCACACCCACAGAGTGGGTTTACTTAGTGATAATAGAATTTTTGCTGTGTCTTTCTAATAGGACTGAGAATATTAAATTTGGACATGAAAGAAAAATTAAAATGGATGTTCCTATCAAATGATTTATATGGATTTGCTCATCGTACTAAAGATGTCAAAGGTAACTTTTTAATACTTTTCACTCATTCATTTCCTTCTTTGTCCTTCTGGGGCTTTCTATATACTCAGCAAACTGGCCAAAATTTAGGAACCATTATTATTAACACATGCAGGCCCCTAGGTAAAGTGTCAAAACCTTTCCAAAGGGCCAGATTTTAACCTCCAATTTATTCCACTCCCTTTTGTCCAATCACAAAATGCATGCCATTCTAACCAAGGCACACATTTTTAAAGCTTGACATTGACATGCACTATACAGAGAGCAGAACTGGGCAGAGGTCCATGACATTTTTTGATTAACATTCTGTCATTGAAGGTAATGCACAGCGAATGGCTCAAAAGCCTTTTCCTTTTCTCTATCCCTTTAAATGGAATTAAGCATACAACAATATTAATTTTTAAGTTAACTTACTCTAATTGAATGGCAATGTTTTATTACAACCATGTATCAAACAAAGACCATGATATATCATAAGTGACACAGTTAAAGTAGATCCTTTTATGCTTTGCATTCCATTCTCCTTAATTTTTTTACCCACAAGCTCTTTAAATACCACCATTAGTATATTAATATACTTCATTAGTAAATTAACATTACTAAATCATCCCTATACTAGTGACAGCACTCCTAAATCATGCACAATAATATGCAAACCAGTTCATACTTCTTCCAACAAAGGTATTCTTATCTCATAGAAGCCCCATAGCTAAAGGAATTTTAAGTGGTCATCCAATCCACACATCTTTTTTCAAGAAGAATTAATTTTCTCACATGTTCCATCTCTTTGTCCCTTAGATGGTTCTGTCTCTTAGAAACATCCAAGATAAAGTAATAAGTTAGCAATATTTCTCTTTTTCTTAATTGTGGTCAAAAATAACACATGAGATTCACCCTCTTAGCAACCTTTTTTATTGCATTGTATATAAAGTATCATTAACTATAAGAACAATGTGGTACAGCAGATCTTAGAATGTTTTCATCTGGCGTAACTGAAATCTAAGACCCACAGGACAGCAACTACAATTTCCCCCTACTCTAACTTCTTGCAGTTAGCATTCTACCTTTTGCTTCCTTGAGTTTGACTACTCTTGTATACCTCATCTAAGTGCAATTATGTAGTATCTGCTCTTCAGCAACTGGCTTATTTCACTTAGCACAGTGCCCTCAAGGTCCATCCATGTTGCCACATGTTATAGGATATTTTTTAAGGCTGAATATTCCATTTTCTTTATTCATTGACCCCTCATTGGACATTTAAAGGACTTCCACATTTTGGCTATTGTGAATAATGCTACACTGAGCACGAAAGCACAAATATCTCTTTGAGATTCTGACTTTAATTCTTTAGGATGTATAGCCAAAAGTGGATGTGCTGCATCATGTAGTATTTCTATTTTTAAAATTTTGAGAAACCACCATACTGTTTTCTGTAGTTCCCATTCTATGTTCCCACCAACAGCATACAAATATTTCTATTTTTTCACATCCTTGACAACACTTGCTATTTTTTGTCTTTGATAATGGTCACGCTAACTGGTGATATCATGCATTGGCTTTATAGAATATACTAGCATAAAGTAGATATATACACAAATAGAACAGAATAGAAAAATAAATCTATGTATATATGGGCAACTGATCCTCAGGGTACCAAGAATACACATTGGGGAAAAATCAGTCTCTTTAACAAATGGTGCTGGATAAATAGGACATCACATGCAAAAATGTGAAATTAGACCCTTATCTCACGCCATACACAAAAATCAGCTCAAAACTAATAAAATTTAAATGGAAAGCTTGAAACTATAAAATTCCTAGAAGAAAACATAAAGGCACATCTTCATAACATTGTTCTTGGCAACAATTTTTTATATGTAACACCAAAAACATAGGCAACAGAAGCAAGTAAGACAAGTGAGACCACATCAAACTAAAAAGCTTCTGTACAGGAAGAAAACAACAGAGTAAAATGGGAGCAATATTTGCAAATCTTATAGCTGAGAAGGAGTTACTGTTTAAAATATACAAGGAGCCCTGGCTGGTGGCACAATGGATAAGCACTGGCCTGTGAACCCAAGGTCGCTGGTTGGGATTCCCCAGTCAGGGCACATAACCTGGTTGCAAGCCAGGTCTCCAGCCAGGTCCTTGGCTGGAGGCAGGTAAAAGGCAACCATACATTGATGACTGATGTTTCTCTCCCTCTCTGTCTTCCTCTCTTCACCTCTCTCTAAAAATAATAAATAAAATCTTTAATAAACAAATAAAATACACAAGGAACTTCTACAATTTACTTTAAAAAATAACCTGATTAAGAAATGGGCAAGGGCTAATGCTAGTGTGGCAATCATTCTCCAGTATGTTAGTGAATCAAACCAACATGCTACATACCTTAAACTTACACACCATTTTACATATATAATATGTAAATATTCTTATATAATTGATAACTGTATTTAAATACATATAAATCTCAGTCTAAATCCTAGTCATCCTTCAGATCTGGAACTTTATTACACTCACCTTAAACTTTCACTCACTGTCTCTTTCCATAGAACACTTTGCCCTCTGTTCTCTCACAAATCCTAGTCATTCTTCAGATTGCAACTTAAGTTACCACTGCCTCAGAGGAACTATTGTGCCCCAAACTCCACTCCAAACTAGGTCAGCTCAATTCTCCTTATTACAGACTTTCCGAAGCACTTTGTACCTCTCCTTTGTAGTCCTAAAAAGCATCATAATCAGAACGTTATTGGTTCGCTTTGAGACAGCAACATCTCAATGAAGAAGGTACAAGTGAGAAATATATTTCCAGAAATTCTATGATTTTATCTGCATGTGAAGAATCTAGACTGAATTAAATGCCTAAACAAAGTCAAGCATTTAAATCCACACACTGGTACAAGGATGACTCACTTCTATATTTAACTCTGAGCTATTTTATTATAAAGGGAAGTGGCTGACATATCAGATTCTCCAATGTGCTCAGCACAAACTATTTGCTGGTTTGTCATGACCAACTGGTGAGTCATGACAATTCATAATCCAGGATGAGGTCCCTGAGTTGAGTAGCGTTTTCTGTTTCCTGTTTCTACTCCCCCCCTCAGTAGTTCTACAAAGCCCATGGCTTCACATGAATCAGACCCCTCCTATGCCACCAGAAAACATGGGTGCAGTATTTGGAAGAAGCAGTTAACATATCCAAACCGATGGCTACAGGGCAACATGAATAAAAACTGATGACCAACCTCCATTTATCAGAATTTTTTTCCCCAGGCTAACAGGAAGGGAAAAAATTCACTGGAAACATGTAATTTTTACTTATTTCTGTTGTTACACTCCATTTTTTTCCATGGGTAAATATAACATCTAGATAGCTGTCTTTCCCAAAGCCCTGAATTCTGAAAAGAATGCAAAGTTGATTGTAGTCTGCCCTCAATTGTGCCAACTGACTGCAAGGCTAAGAACCAAAATGTTTCCCCTTCTGACCTTAATATCAATCAGTGGACATTGTCAAAGTTGACATTTTATTGTCCCTTCTTTAGTGGCATGCTGTAAATAGAAACATTATTGTTATAAATTGTTCTCTGGAGCTTGACGTTGTACAAATTACACTGTGTACTCTATTTTATTAAATGGTAAAACTCAGCAGGCTTTCTGTCAGGAGGCCAACCTACGGTCCTCTGTTATCCTAAGAAATGAGTGCTACGGTGGCAGGCCAAGCCAAAGGTCTCATCATAACCATTCTGTCAGCAAATAAATCACCATCTTTCCTTAGGATGCACATTAAAGCATTTATCCTGATCTACAGCACAGAGAGCAATGCACTACTTCTCGACATGGGCCGATGCCTGCATTCAGCAAACAACCAACGCATGAAGACAACATCAGGAACTTCATACATAAGCAAAAGTGCAGAAGAAAGGAAGTAAATTGGAATCAAGTGTTTTTCTTGTCTTTAAAGGCCATTCAAGCCAATCACAAACATCTGAATGTTTGAGTATGTACCATGTTTAGAGTACCAGGATAGATATATGGAATATTAAGAATGATAAGGTTGTCTCCATGTAGTTTATAGACTAGTTAGGCGAGGGTTGGAGAAACATATGAAACAGTAAAAAAAAAAAAAGACACTACGTGACAAGTGACTAGTAATCACAATAGATGCTCTAGAAGGACTGGTAATCTATGGCTCCTTTATAAATAATTATTACAAATTATCTGTAAGTGGTTTTATTGGAGCACAGCCACACTCATTTGTTTGCGGTGTTCAAAACTGCTTTTGAGCTAAACCTGCAGAATTAAGTAGTTGCAACTGAAACCTTATGGCCCGGCAACGCTTAAATCATTTGCTATCTTTACCAAAAAGGTTTGCCAACCCCTACTCTAGGGGGCTGGAGGAAGAGCAGCTTGCTAAGTACTGAACTGGTAAAGAAGGGTTCAAAGAATGGCTTGAAATCAACAAAAGAAGGAAAGGAGGGAAAGGAAACATAAGCTGAGGGGCCATGTAGGCAGAAGTGCAGAGGTGGGGCGATACACAGACCAGCCTGGCTTAAGGTGGTGGGTGCAATTGTCTGGAACAATGGAGACCACATGGAAATGGTGATTTTGAAGTAAACACCAGAATGACAAGGAACCTCAATGCCAAGAGGAGAAATATGGACTCTCTTCACGGTTAAAAGAACTTTGTTGTGATGGTTATTATTTTGTTTCTTTTGCTTTGTTTTTAGTAGATAAGTCAAAGAAATTAAAGTTTTTAAAAATATTACCCTTTTCTATTCAATAAAGCAGTCATTTTTTTACATAACAAGATCAGTTTACCGCAAAGAAAATAGTCCAAGAACCTTTTGTGACACCTCTATAAATCCATCCTTCTTTTACATTAATTTCTAAGAAAATTCAACATTGTTTTACTCTCTTTCCCAGCATATACCAGTGACCCATATTTCTTCATGCTTAATACTTGGAGAATCAAAGCTCTGAGCAGCAACAAAGGAAAAGAGTGGTCATTGACCCTGTCCCTTTGATTTAGAGAGTGTACAGTGCTGTCATTTTGATTTGCCCAAAGGTTAAAGCTTAAAGACAGTATAGGACAGTACAGCCCTCCAAAGAGATAAATGCACCAGGGCCAGCTCTTTGGCAAATGGCATTTGATATTTTTTTTCCTAGCTGTTAGCCATTTCTGTAGAGTAAACTGGGGCTACAGTTCAGCCTAGAGGCTTGCCACATCTGTCAGGTGTCCAATCACACTGAATGGTGTAGCCTAGTCGCAAACCATCTGGTCTATCAAGCTTCTCCAAACTGCTAAACTACATTCTGAGGCAGATTACGCATTCTTGATAGGAGTAATCCCAGTACTACCCAGGATCCAACTAAGAAAGATTCTCAAATCTTCAGGTTATCCTTGAACCGAATTCAAGTTTCAGGTATCACACAAGACCAAATCAGACATCACAGGACCACTTCAAAGTTAAACAGAGACTTTAGTTCTGATTCAAATCAGTCTCACATTCTGGGACTAGACTGAACTCAACTAACCTAATGTCAAGGAGAATTTTTAGGTTGCACAGGTACTGGAGAAAACATGATGTAGTCAAAAATCAGTTTTTGTCATTGGGAAATGAGTTTAATTTTACTAGTTGAGCTCCCTTGAGCCAATCATTGAATTTCCCTGAACATATTTCTTCTGACCTGTAAAATAACATAATCATAACCTCACAGTGTGACTCGGTAAGTCAAAATAGAAAGCATTTGTGAAACCACATTGCAAACTTCAAGCTACTCTACAAATAGTTCTGACTATTACCGCTTCATGTTTTGTACAGCAGTTCCTGAAGTGTTGTCTGGGGATCCTGCAGGTCTGAGACCCTTGCAGTTCGGCAACAACAAAGCTAATTCTATCACAAAATTAAGCTGTTTCTTGACTTTTTCACTCTGATGATCTCAAGTTTACTGGGGAGTCTCCCAGAGGCTCAGTAATAAATGATATCACCACCCTATCAGCTAATGCTGTGCACGTTTGTATTTTCCAGAATTTTCTAAAGCATATCTTTGGGTCCTCAATAATTGTCCAATATGTAAAGGGGTTCTGATATCAACATGTTTGAGAAATATTGTTTATAATTTAAGCTTGAGCTTCTTAAATGTACTTTAGAAGCACACAAAGCACCCATCATTTGCTCCTGTGGTAAATGCAAGTGTAGATTAGAGAGCCAGTGAGGATTACCTTCAAATGTTATATGCTTGTGAGCTCATCCATTTAAAAATAACAAGAATGAAAAAAATTATAAATTTTATTTTGTCAACTAAGATTCATATCGAGCTTAATGTTTAGTGTATTGCTCCAAAGAACATACAAGAGAAATCCAACACACATTTTGCTCAAAAACCTTTGAAATAATTTGTGAACAAAAGAGGATATTAGGCCCTGGCTGGTGGCTCAGTGGATAGACACTGGCCTGTGAACCCAAAGGTGTCTGGTTCGATTCCCTAGCCAGGGCACATAACCAGGTTGCAAGCCAGGTCTCCAGCCAGGTCTGTAGCTGGAGGCAGGTGAAAGGCAACCATATGTTGATGCTTCTCTCCCTCTCTGCCTCTATCCCTTCCCCTCTCTCTAAAAATATTAAAATCATTTTTTAAAAAAGAATATTTTATAGAGCAATGTAACACACTGATTTAAATTCTCACTAAGCTAAATATTTTTGTAAAATTAGTAATATAATCAAATATAATTTGGAACTATATGTTCTGATCGTGTGGTACAGACAAAATATAAACAATAGACTAGGAATACAGCTATGTCGGAAAAAATATTATTTATAAAATAATATAAACAATGAATATTAATTTAATTAACATAAAAGTTGTTGTCTTTGGGAAACAAGACACAGGAGTTGACCCTAGTTGTGGTAACATGAAACTATACATACTGTTTGGTTCATATACTGTGCCCATGTATTAATTACAAGTCCAAAAGTAAAATGTAAGATTTTTTTAATTTAAACTTCACTATTTTGTGATATTGTAAGAATTCACCAAAATCTCAAATAAACTACATAGCAGTTACAAATGCCCTTGATCATCTGAATCTCTGATCTCTCCAGACAGCTTTTTGTTTGAGATTTGAGCCACAAGCAGGGAAAGTCAAGCAGGTCTGAACTGGAACAGGCTGAGTAAAAGCCAGCGGGGAGTGCAAACCTGGCTCTGGAATGGACAGCAGGAGCAAAGGGAGATACAAGCAGGGGTCAACATCCCGGACTCCCTGAGCCCAAACATCTTAAACATTCAATAGCCTGCTGAAATAAAAGCCACAACAGAGCCATTTTCATTGTTAGCTTTCCGATTAGGTCTTTGTTAAAACTGATAGTCGGGAGTACATTGCTCCTAGGTGACCTACAGCGGGAAACTTCGGTAAAGGAGAAAAATTCATAGAATTTAAAACTCCATACTGAGGAATAACTCGAACATTGTCATACCACCCATAGAACAGGCTAAAATAAAGAATCTTTGAGCAAAATTAGGTCTGACAAAGATGGGGTCAAAAAAGGAACAAGCTGGAATTAGGACATGCCACAATGGCTTTTGGGAAAACTTAATCTCTCACTCTCTCTCTCTTTTCAGAAACTATGACTTCAGAAGTTAAATTTTTAAAAAGAAGCTCTCTACCTCATTTTGCCTCCTTCTCTTCTCCGGGAAAGAGGAGGAAAAAAGAGACAGTACATGTGTGCATTTTTTAATTGCGATATTCAGGGATAATTAGGCATGGGGTTTAGAAAGATAATTTTCTGTTCCAGGAAGAAATTATGTAATTTCAAAGTAGTATAGATTTAATGAGCTAACATACAAAAACTAAAAATTACTATTAACCATTATCTTTTGTAGGCGAGAAAGCATCATTTTGCTCTCCCTTAAATATATATTTCTCAATATAGTTTCTGTGTTGTTGAAAATGGACTCTTGAATGCCGTAGGAGGGAGCCATGCACTCAGGTCAAGGTGCCCATGGCAAACTCGGTGACAGTGAACCCAACAAAGTGGGTTCACAGAGCCCCCAGGTCCACCAGCCACCTTGTAATAATAACAGCTTTATAATCATGATTTTTATTTAAAAGTTCAATTGAATACATGTTATATTTCTACTAACCAACTATTGCACATTTCTTAAATCTGATAATAATATGCCTTGCATCATTTATTAATTCAATCAGAATAAAATTTCTGAGTATTTATTATATAAAAGCACTTTCTTAGGTAAAATGTCAATAAATGAGACCAAGTCCCTATCAAATTAGTTTTCAGCAGATTACAGGAAATAAAATCAGTACAATGTAGTTCCTAAAATGAGAGATGCTCTTATGTTAAAAATAAAGAATTGATATGGCAGGTTTATGAAATAATAGCAAAACATGGTATAGGCCAAATTTGTAGATTTATAATATTGTAATATAGACACAACATTGTTTTCTTGATTGGTAACATTTAATGAGCACATACTATATCTGACATTAATTAATATCATTTAATCCTCACAGCATCTTAGTTGAATGCAATTTTCAGGAACTCTGTCATTATGAGATGGTACAGAAAAGCAATGACCCTAGAGTTTCCCATACATAGTTTCCTTACTCTTCAGAAACTGGGTTTCAGATGAACTCATACCCCCGCCTGGGAAAGAGAGCTGGTCTCAGTGTCTGATGAGAGCAGCAGTGCAGCGTGCTCTTTTATAGAGGAAAGAGAACGTGAGAAATATGCAGCCAGGATCCAACATGGGCATTGTTATGCCACTGTAAACATATGAAGTCAGTGAGTAATCAGACTTAGCATGGGGGCCTGACATCTAGGGGGAGCCCTAAAAGGACAGGTCTTGGAAATTCAAGCCCTCACACCAGGTAGGGAAGGTGTTGTGAATAATTATCCCCAGACAGTGACCTTTTAAGATACAGAGGAAGGGAAGACTAAAAGACACCTAACAGGGAACGTTCTTGCTTCAAATAACACAGCCCCCTCTTACAGCTAAAATAGCACTTTAGGGCACAATGGGATTTTAAAATTGTATTTTAAATAATTACAATAATTAGCATAACCATGTTGAAGTGCCTTTTATATTGATATTATATTATTACTGACAATGGCATAATGATACACTAATGTAAAGGGCTTTTTTAAAAAATTATAGATACGGGAGCAATGGCTTAAGTTGTTATGCTGAACTTTTTAATTGTATAAATATAGAAAAACTTTTTGAAGTGCAAAGTTTAATATAAATGATAATTCATTAATACAAAATAAAAGTGTCAAAGCCAAGATCAGTATCTAGTCTATCCCAATGATACATATGCTAGATTCTAAAGGCTTTAGGATGAAAGAACACTCTTATTCTGGGTTTAAAAAAACATAAATGTATTTCTAGCAACCATATTTATACCTCATTTACTGTTAAATACAATGTCTAACTAGAGATGGACATTCTCTATTTTGAGACAATTTTAAATTTTAAAATATTAACACTGCTTTACAGAATCCATATAATACTTTGAAACCTTGTTGAGTTCCAAAATATTTTGCTTTTGTTTTATGTTGTATTTAAGGGTAATTTTATTTAAGAAAATTAGTTTCAATACAAATCAGTAAGAAAACAACAAACACTAGGTAGAAAATCATAGATAAAAAGATAAGATAGAAGGCACCTCACAAAATAAATTTTATACAATAGTAATAAAAATATTTTTGAAAAGTTCATCCTCTTCATTAATCAGATAAATGAAAATTAAGACCACAATGAGATCATTTTATACTGAATAGATTTGCACAAATTTATAACTTTGATATTACCAAATGCTAATGAGAAGGTGGATTAAATGTAGTAGTGTTAGTGACAGTGTAAGTTGGTACACACATCTTTGGAAATAATTTGTCATATGGTAAAGTTGAACATTTGGTTAAACTATGATCTTGCAATTCTACTCTTCAGTTATACGAAAAAGTTTTGTGAATGTGTATCAGAAGGTGTTTACGTTAATAGTAATAGCAGTGCAGTTTATAATAGAGGGGGAAACTGGAGTTGCCCAAATGACCAATGATGGGATAATGGTAAATAACGTGGCATGTTCACACAACGGGCTATTTTACTTCAGGGAAAATGAATGAAATACAACCAAACACATTATCTAGAGATGAAAGAACTCAAATTACAAAAGTTCAAAATAAGCAAAATTATGCATCTTTTTTTGTTTTATTATTAATAATGTTTTGATTCTTGATTTAGGGGTAGATTCGCTATACTGTTATGCTAGAAAACCTAGCTGCATGTTGCATACCTTATTTTGTACCCATAAATATTTAAATGTATTTAAAGGATCTAAAATCATGTTATATCATTATTTTAGAGTTGTAATTATTTCTCATTTTTCTTCTTCACTTACTAGAAAGTACTTTTATGCAGTTCATTTTTCCTAACTATATTTTACTGATCAATCATTCAAATGTGCTTTTAAGAACCATAAAAGTGAAGGTCATTTCAAGTAGTCAGGAGTTTGAGGGGGAAGAGGGAGAAGCCGGGAAAGGAGGGAAAGGGTTTAGCCCTTGACTAAATCCAAACTGGGGATTGACTGCGGGACAGGGGGTGGGGTAGGCAGGACAGGGGAGAGCAATGGGGGTGGAGGGAATGGGACAATTGTAATAGGACAATAGAAAGAAGGAAAAAAAGAACAGATCAACAAAAAAAGTAGTCAGGAATTCACATATTCTTAGGGAAAAAATGTTTAATTTTGACTAAAATACCCTTTAACATGTTAATCATGAAATCTTTTTTCTGACTCTAACTCAGATTTTTTTCCCTACCGCAGTCATCATGCTCAGAAATAACAAGGGTATAATTTTGATTGAATAAAGATTAACATGGCATCAATGTCATTCAAAGAGAATTATTCTATTTAGTTTACACATGAGCAAATAATTACCATCTTTTTTATTCAAATGATCTCACATTTCAAATCTATAGATTAAAATTTCAGTAAAAAATATTAAATAATACTTTATTGTTATTTACACAGGAAAATTTTTTCTGGTATACCTGCCTGTTTTAAAAAGTTTTTAAATATTCTCACATTAACTACCTCTTGCAGTAATGCTAGTTCTACTACCTCTACACCCTAAATGTTGTATATGTGATGCATTAAACCATGCTGATATATATTAATGAAATTGTGAGATACTGTGTTTCTAATTTACATGCTTCTAATAAAGAATGTACTTGATGAGATTTAGAGATTTATTTGTTTACTAACTCAGTAAAAAGTTTTGCATTTTGGACTTATTCCAGCCTCAAAAGAAGTCCCAAGAGATTGATTAACTTTAGAAAATAAATATAATCAATAACCATGAAAGCCTCAGACTTAAAACCAAGAGAAGAGTCTACCAGAAGAAAGCCATTCTGCAGCAGAAATCTCAGATTTACATTCCAAAGCCATCACATTATTCTCTACAGATCAATTTCTTTATATATAAATGGGTGATTATAGATCACAGAAGCTTTTGTCTCTCAGTGTGAATAATCATAGAGATTTGCATATATTTTTAATACTGTATGACACAGAAGAACCATAAAAAATGAATTGATAACAGGAAAAGCTAAAACATCATGAATCTAATTAGGATTGCATTTAGCTGAGTTAAAACAGACACAAATATAGCTTGTGATTCCAGAAATGTATTAATTTCAAATTTATGGCAATTAATTACTTTGAAGATATGATAAATATTACTAAATTAATCTTCAAAACTATAGTTTAAACTAAGAAAAAAACTTTATAGCTAAATTATAGATTATTCTTTTTTAATACAGATATTTTTCAGCTTTGTCAATTCATTCATCAACTTCTTCAAAAATACATTTATTGGGTACCTAGTACCTGGCATGAAAATGCCAAAGCAAAATAATATTAAGGACCAATAAAACCTGGTATGATTATGTGCTCACAATATTAGTCCATAAGTAACTATTCCATAAAGCTCAGTTTAAGTCTAAAAATCACTTACTTTTTCATTACGCAATCATAGATCCAAATCAGAAATAAAATAATTAGAACAGGAGGGGCAAACCTCTTCTGAGAAGGGCCAGATAGTAAGTATTTTAGATTTTGAGGGCTAAATGGTCTCTGCTGCAATAACACTACACTACCCTAGCAACCCCAAAGCAGCCATATATGAGACAACGTGTAACAGATGACACATAAATAAGCATGCCTGCATTACAATAGCATTGATTTACGGATGCTTGAAATTTAAATTTCATACAATCTTCACATGTCATGAAATACCATCCTTTTGATTTTTTTCAACTATTTAAAAATGAAAATGTTACTCCATTTATTCAAATTTTCTCC
The DNA here is from genome assembly GCA_004026585.1 of Noctilio leporinus. NCBI lineage: Eukaryota > Metazoa > Chordata > Mammalia > Chiroptera > Noctilionidae > Noctilio > Noctilio leporinus. Next base: position 13,028 of record PVIW01011327.1, read on the forward strand.
TATGATTTTGCAAAGTCTTTGTCAGGGCAATAGTTAATAGTTCTGGTGTTATATGAAGAGAATGTTATTTTATAGTCGGTTAACACTAGTAATGACTAGTTCTTGAAGGGTAGGAACGGCAGGAAAGCATTCCAGCCTGAAAATACGAGGAAACATACTGGGAATTGGAAAGGGTTTCATTCGTCTGGAGCCAAAGATATCTGAGCAGCGCTGCTGGAAATTGAAGATAAAGGAAATGGTAGAAGGACATACATGAGACATTAGTGAGTTTAGGTTTACAGAGGTAGTACAGCAAGCTACGTGAAAGCAAATAATTCTGGGCCCAAACAGCCCATAGCCTGGCTCCGCCACTCCTTGGCTGGTTCCCCCTGTACCCATCTCACTGATAAATGGAAATTGTGATAGTGCCAACCTCATTAGAGGGTAGTGAAGATTAAAGGAATTAAGACATGCAGTACCTGGTGTGGAATAAGCATTTAATACATTTTAATTTTTTTTTAAGGTAAAACTGATTCTTAGCTCATAGATGAAACCAAAACACATGAGGTTAGGCCCATGAGCCATGTTTACTGACTGTGGCTTAGAACATAGAGTCATTAGTCATTCTCTTTTAGAAAAGTCTCTTCTAAAAAGTATCATTTTGATGCATCACAGTTAAAACAAAACAAACAAAAATACCTTTGTGTTTTTTAATTAATTTATTGTTGTATTACATTTATCCCATGTTTTCCTATTGCTCTCTCCTAACCTACCCTTCCCTTTCCCCCTCCCACAGTCAATCCCCACATGTTGTCCATGTCCATGGGTCATCCACGCTCGTTTCTTGACTAAACTGGTTCCCCTTCTTTGCCTCTTTTTGACCCCCTCTCCCCCACCTCTGCACACTGAAAGTGTGTTCCTTGTTTCCATGCCTCTGGTTCTGTTTTGCTTATTTGTTTTGTTCATTAGTCTCCTGTATTAGGTGGTATCATATGTGTTTTTCATATAGTGTTAAATATTTTAAGATGGCACTTTGGACAGAATTACCAAACTTCAATATAATACCTTCAGAAAAATGCCTTTATTGCATTTAATTTGAATTCATTTTAAAATTACCTCACTGAGGATAAAGAATTTGGTAGTATGTTTCCCCTCAGTTTCATAAAATTTTATGTTGACTTCATTGCATCACCTTATCTAAAATATCTTGATGTAGCCCTGGCTGGTGGCCTAGTGGATAAGGTACCGGCCTGCAAACCCAAAGGTTGCTGATTTGATTCCCAGCCAGGACACATAACCAGGTTGCAAGCCAGGTCTTCAGCCAGGTCCATGTCTGGAGGCAGGTGAAAGGCAACCATACATTGATGCCTCTCTCCCTCTCTGCCTTTCTCCATTCCTCTCTCTCTCTCTGAAAAATAATAAATAAATAAAAATCTTTAAAAAAAAAAAACCACAAGTGAAATACATTAAAAAATAAATAAAATAAAAATATCTTGATGTGGCTTTCAACACTGGAGTTTAAACAAGTGAAAGCAACACGTGCTGCACAGTGGATCCCAAGTCCCCTCCCTGCGGTTCACCCAATCATGCGCACATTCCAGCAGCCTGCAGAGTACGTTCCTCTGCTGCTCCAAATGTCCCACCATGATGAAGCAGCTGTGTGTCATAAGCACTGTGGAAACGGACAATCCAGTAAGGGTGTAGCTTGAGCAAGGAGTTGCTTTCCTGTGTTGCATGCCATCATTCTCAGCCAGCTTATCCTATTTAAATTATTTCAAAGGGTTTTATTAACTGCTACAAAAAGTTAGCTAATTCTGTGGGATCTTAAATATTTCTGGCATACATTGCGCACATCTGTTCTTTGGCTAACCTCTTCCCTTATTTCATTCAGTCGTCCCTCCTTCTTCCCCTCTGACAGCTGTCAGTCTGTTTCATGGACCCGGGCCTCTGTTTCTGTTTTGTCCATCCGTTTATGTTGTTCATTTGATTCCACAAATAGGTGAGGTCATACGTATTTGTCCTTCTCTGAATGGCTTAGTTCCCTGAACATAATAATCTCCATGTCCATCCATGTGTCACAAAAGGTGAAAGTTCCTTTTCTTACAACCCATGGCCATAGACGATACAGCAACGATGGCCAGAGGGAAGGGGAGCAGCAAATGGATGAAGGTTGGCAAAGGGGCAAAGTGTAGACATCTGTAACAGTATCAATAATTAAATAACTTTTAAAAAACTTAAAAAAATAAATCATAGGGAACTAGTTTTCAGAATAGGAATAGGGTCAATATCATAAAAACTGTATGGTGACATATGGTTACTACACTTCTTGTGCTGATCATTTTGCATGGTGTATAAATGTTGAATGACTGTAATACTGTATGTCAACTATAATTAAAAATAAATTTAAATTAAAAAAAAAATCTGTTTCTAGCATAGTTAACCTATCTCTCTCCTCCAAAGGTATGATCCTGGAAAACATTAGCTAAAGGGGAGGATAGTACCCGTCACACAAAAATGTGTTTTAAACAAATCGTGTTCCATTTATTAAAGTTAAACATTTTAGATAATTGCAACATTTCCCATTTCTGAGTTTTTATCATCAAAGTTATGATTATTTAATTCCTGTAATTTTCCTTTCTGAATTCTGTCTCTTGATTTTTAATTTCTTTTGAGCTACTTGCATGTAGGGGATGTCAAAGAAATATTAGCTTTTTTCTTCCCTAAGCTTCTCTTTGAATTTTGTGATATCCATACAATAACATATTTCAGTATCAGGGAATTTCTAAAGCTGTGTCTAAGAAGAAAAGGTTTTCTACAAATAAGAATATATGAATAAGATTTGTACCAGGGACCTGGAACTACCAGCAAACAAAATAAAATTATGCTGTAGGAGTCATTTGTTTAGCTTGCAGGACTCTGCCATAGCCAAAGCAGTAACATTTTGCATCGTTTTCAAGGTCACTGCTGAACATGACATTATCTAAATACTTCTAAGTTGTTCTTCAAAACTGTTCTTCATTTAATAAAAAACTTAGGGCATAATTTAGCAAATAGCAGGCAGTATTTCAAATGACAACAAAATCTTCCAGGAGTCATTCCTCTCAGAGCAACATAAAGGTGCATGAATTCACCAAGCTCATGGCTAACGTGTGACATTATTAGATCTGTCTGGTCAAAGGGCTAGAAATGCAAAGTTCAGCCACCGTTTATGTGTCTGCGCAATAAATTCAGCTCAGACCACTCACAAGTAAACCAAAACATAAAGCTCTTCTGGATAAATGGTTTTACTGAGGCTATAAATGAAAATGGTTCAAACATCAAACAAAAACAAAGCTCTCCCTATTCTGCAAAACTTGCGAGTGGAGCTCTTAACCTGTTTGTAGCAGGTTGCACCTCAGGAAAAACGTTAGCTTCGGAATAGCCTCCAATAAAGAAACCCAGGTTGATAGGGTACTAGAGAGAGAGAGCAACTGTTCTAATGAACACTTTCCTCTACCTGCAGCAGGTTAAGAATATTAAATCTTTGTTCTTGCTGAGCGTGCCCGGGTATTTTCTATTTGTTAACTCCCCGGGAACTTGTTGTAATGTCTCCCGGTGAGTATAAGACAGTACTGCATTCTGTTGTCGCCAGCTGGTAGGAGCAAAATCATCTGGGCAAAGCACTTGTTAAATGGCGTATTTCTTCTTCTGGCAGGAAAAGCAGATTGAGGAATCTGCTTCCTAGTTTGGCCTTTAAAAAAAAAAAAAAAAAAGTACATTGCACAAAGTGTGAAAGCAATAACTTAAGTCCTGTCTTTATCTCCACTGCTCCCAGCTATGGGTGGTGGATTTTACTTCTGTCGATTTCATTAGTTCCTTTGGCCTAACCATTTTACAACTTGCTACTCTGAATCCACTATCAATTCTCTATCCATCATGGCTCTCAAGGGGCTTCATTTATTGTACCAAAGTTCAGCGACTAAGAGGACAGCAACTTTTATCCATGCATAATCAGGAATGAATGTATGTTTTGTGGCCACTGATTACTGAATATAACAGCATGGGCTAATGGAAGATATGTGCGCATTTGCTATCCATATTTAAAGCTACAGGATGCAGGTAGCATCATTTACAGAACACTTCACTTGCATACTAAATAGCCTTCAATTTCATGAGCCAAGAGGTGCGAGTAATAAATAAAAACCTAACACCAAAGCAATCACTCAATATTATTTTT
>PVIW01011327.1:17322-37322 GCA_004026585.1 Noctilio leporinus
AGGTGCCGGCCTGCAAACCCAAAGGTTGCTGGTTCAATTCCCAGCCAGGGCACATAATCAGGTTGCAAGCCAGGTCTCCAGCCAGCTCTGTAGCTGGAGGCAGGTGAAAGGCAACCATACATTGATGTTTCTCTCCCTCTCTGCCTCTCTTCCTTCCCCTCTCTCTAAAAATAATAAATAAAATCTTTAAAAAAAAAAATTTAAAAATATATATTATTTTTCATACAGAAGGGATATATTACTGACATTTTTAAGGGTTGTTGTCTTCTTGCCTTTGTATTCAAGTTACTATTTGCTTGAACATTATGTTGCACTGTATGTAATTGCAATTCAATTCTCCCCATCAGTAATTAATAGAAGTAAAAGAGACTCATATGTGAAGGTCACTTACTTGTCACAGACCCCACACAGAATACGAGGCCAACCTTAATTCTACCAACAGCCCACCTCTGGCTGATGCTGTTTCCTCACCAGTTTTAAAAGGACCCCGGGGCCCTGACAAAACCCACTGAAATGACTTCCCAGAGAGGGCAGGAAATGTCTCACATCTGTTTTTCATACAGTGCCTGAAGAACCACCTGGCCCCTGTCATTTCCCACCCCTTCCTCCCAGGATGTGAGTTCATTCTCACAGCAGGAGCGGCAGTGAGGGCATCTGCTGCTTGGCTCTCTGAGGTCCCTCAAAACCTAAAAGGGCAACTTCACCACCACCGTTGGCTCTGCCGATGGCACTGGCCAATGCCAGTCCTCCAAACTTTGGCACGGATGCCAGCACCAACACTGTGCTGCAGCCCAGCTTTTCCAAAGTAAAGGGAAGCCTCTCCCATGCTAAGTGGCCTGAGGCCATACAAGGCAGCCTGTGCTTCTAACGTCTATCTCCCAGACACTCTCGTGTAAAAGGGCACTTTGATTTCCCCACTTCCCAATGCGTGGCACCAGTCCGCAGCTAGCTAAACCAACAAAGGGAGAGATCAACACTCTGTGAGAGCCAAGCTTCACCTTCCGTTTTAATTACTTAATCCGTTTGGATTAAGTTCAAGGTATGACTGTGCCTTCCCGCTTCGCTATGCTTTCGTAAGAGGATCCCACGTATCTATCCTAAGATGAAGAAAATATTACTACACCTGTTTTCCAAATGAATAAACTAAGGTTTAGGAATGAAGCACAGCCTATAATTTACAAGACCTACTTACAAAATGAAAATGTGAGGCTCCATGCTGCAAAATTACTACAAATTTCTAAATAGGGATAGCAGCACTTTAAACCAAGAGCCGGGTCATGTGTAACTGCACAAGTCACATGTCCAGGATGCCAACGCTGCTCAGAGAAGTAAAATAACTTGCTCAAGGCCACCAGCTACTCAGCTACAAGGTGACCGAATCAGGATTTCAACACAGAGGTCTGACGCCAGCCAGTACTATCATCACTCCTTGATTCAAGGCCACCAGCTCCTCTGCTCTTCATGCAACATTGTTCTTCATCAGATGAACCCAGTCTTGGCCCAAACCCAAGTGGAGAGCATAACTCAGGTTCAAGATGGGAAAGACAAAGAAACCCTGGTCTGGTCTCTTACAGATAGACAATGCTACTACTGAACCAGTTTAAGGAATCAGCATTGATCACCATGAAAAAAGCACAAGGCAAGGCTAAGTCAAAAACACTCAAGCTCTGAGAAAATTTAATGGACCTTTAGGGTGAAGAAGACACAAACTAGGAAAATTAATGCATTGGTGTAATAGTTCATGGCCCTTTCCATATTTTTTTTTCTAAATTACCTCAAAGTAAGCAATGTTTCCACATTCTTAAGGATTCCAGGAAGAGAGAACCCAACCTTCGTTGAAAAATCCAATCTACCTTTTCTCTCACATTCTCTGGCTGTGTCTGTGACACTATGAATTTTTCTAAAAATCACAATTTTTACTTGAACATGGTTATTAAACATCGTTCCGTTTTAGACCAGGACTTCCACTGTATATTCTGATACTGTCCCAAATCATCCTTTAATTTTCCCTTATAAAAATAATTGCCCTTTCTCTTTTGAGACTTCAGTTTTTTATATTTCCTGATTTGTGTAGCTCCAGAATGAGCACCACGCTCTGAAGACTACTTTGGACATAGACAGCGCAGGCTTTGTCTGTGCCGTATCTTTAGGCCCCTCCCAACACCTCTCCTCGCTCCGACCTCCAACAGCAGCTCTGTTGCCCTGACTGAGCGGGAACTCATCACACTGCCTTTCCCTTCACGCTTACATAAGGATGGATCTGTGTCCTCAGCTACTATCAGTTCCTTGAAGGCATATGAGGAACCTAAATAATATTGTTAATTAAAATTTACTGAACATGAAGTGTATGTCAAATGTTTTATATACTTTAATTCTTTAACCTTCAGATCCTTTAAGGTATACATTACAGATGTTTTAAAGGAGACTCAGAGAAGTGACCTGCCTGAGTTCACCCTCCTAACAGGAAGCAGAAACAAGTGTGGCACAAGATTGCTATACTCCTAGCACTCTGTTATTCCTTACATGACCCTAAAATAGAGTTCTCCATGCACAAAAACATAGGATTTTCCCGTTAACAGGCCTAATGAATGCTCGAAATGACTTATTTCTTAATATACTTAACTAAGCTTATAATACAGAGCAGGTAAACACATTTTAAAGGTTTTCAGGAGGAATACAAAAATGATGTGGTTTTCTACCTCAATTATTTTAATCCCAAATTATTTATTGGTTTAGCATCTGGCACATATCTAACAGACAATAGACACTCAACTAACATTTGATGATAAAGGAACAAGCTTAAATTCATAGTCTTGGATTTCTTAATTTTGTTTTGCTCTTTTTGCATCACCTAAGCTCACTATTTAAAACAAAACCTATGTTCAGCCTAAGCCCAATGTCAGGTCTGAATGACATTTAAGAGGCATGAACACTTTAGGTCGATTTGATGGATTTGGCCAGAGAGGCAATAACTATCACAAAAGTTACTCATAACCACAAAAGACTTCAAATTAAAGAAGACCAAAGCAGGAGGCATAATACTTCCTGACTTCAAGCTATACTTTAAACTTATAATCATCAAAACAGTATGATACTGGCATAAAAAACAGATGTGTAGACAAATGGAAAAGAATGGAGAGCCTATAAATGAACCCAATCATATTTGGTCAACTAATATTTGACAAGGGAGCCCAGAAGATACAATGGGGAAAAGACAGTCTCTTCAATTAATGGTGCCAGGATAAATGCATATTTACTTGTAAAAAAAATAAAACGATCATATCTTACACCACTCACAAAAATTAACTTAAAATGGATTAAAGATTTCAATGTAATACTGAAATCATGAAATTCCTAGAAGAAAACATGGATCTTGGCAATGACTTTTTGGATATGACACCTAAAGTATAAGCAACAAAATCAAAGATAAACAGTGGGACTACATCAAACTATACAGCTTCTGCACAGCAAAAGAAACAATCAACAAAGTGAAGAGATAACCTGTAAATAGGAAGATATATTTGCAAACCATATAGCTGATAAGGGCTCAGTATACAAAATAAGCAACTCAATAGCAAAGGAAAACAAAATAACCCAACTTTTGAAAATGGCCAAAGGATATGAATAGACATTTCTTCAAAGAATATACACAAAAGATCAACAGGTACATGAAAAGATGTTCAAAATCACCAGTCATTAGGAAAATGCAAATTAAAACCACAATGAGCATCACTTTACTCCTGTTAGAAAGGCCATCATCAAAAAGATGAGAGAAAACAAAGACTAGTGTGGATCGTGTACTGTAGGTGGGTTGTAAATTGATACAGCCGCTATAAAATACAGTCTGGAGGGTCCTCAAAAAATTAAACCTAGAACTAACACATGATCCAGCAATCCCACTTTCAGGAATTTATCCAAAGAAATGAAAACTCTAACTGGAAAAGTACTTGGGATGTACGCTATAACATGACTACGGCTAACACTGATGGGTCATAGATAGAAAAACTGTTGAGAGTAAATCCTAACAGTTATGATTGAAAAATAAATAAATAAGTAACTCAGAACCCAGAAACCTAATTATTGTCAAAGAGGCAAAAGACAAAGAACACCTTTCACACTAAGGGCTTGGATAAAAAGAAAGTTGTGGGGGTGTAAAGTCTGTAGGGACAAGGGCAGTATTTTTAGCATCTTCTGAGACTCTTCTAGTGTGGCCAATGTGTGAGGGAAATAAAAGAATTATAGTAGCAAGTAAGGAAGAAAAGTAAGTAAAGCATGCTGCACATTTCCATTTTTGTATGTTTTGTATTTCTATATTCTTACCTAGAAAGGGAGCTGCTCTGCTTTTATGTTTCCTCTCAGTTCTCAGTGCCTAATTGGAACGAATGGGGAAGGTCTCCATTGAAGAACACCTGATTATCTCCATTTGTGAGCAGTGTATCAACCTGTTGGCTCCCAGCTCCTGGATGTCAGGCCAGAGGCCTCCTGAATGCCTGCTGTGGCTCTGACCATTGAAGTTCAATTTTGAGCAATATTTCTCAAGCTGTCATTTGCACAAAACCTGCACCCAAATTATCGGAACACTTACTAAAATGTTTGATTTCCAGACTCTGCCTCATCCTGACTTAACCACTCACTCTGGGTTGGAACCCAGGGACTTACATTTTATATTTTTATTTTAAAGTATATTTTAGTCCTCACTCGAGGGCGCACTTATTGATTTTAGAAAGAGAGGAAGGGGGGGAGAAAGCGAGATTGAGATTGAGAGAGAGAGAGAGAGAGAGACAGAGACAGAGACAGAGACAGAGAATGAGAGAGAGAAACAACCTTTTGGTGTATGGATGACACTCCAACCAACTGAGAGCCACCTGGCCAGGGCAGGAATTTACAGGTTTAAAAGAGACTCCTTAAAGGATTCTTATGCACATAGAAAACTGAGAACTAACTTTGTACCAGGACATAATAAATCCATCCCATTAATAGGATACCTCTGTTATTATCTGTTTCAGAATTCAGTCCCTGAGACTCCCAAGAATTTATCACCTTTCCTAATTTTTCCTCACAGTCTTTCTTGTGTTCAGGACACTACAGAAAGACACTTGCATCTGGATAAGTAGAACGTGCTTGGATCCAAGTCCCCATTTTTTTTTTGCTTATTGCTCAGAACTTTTATTTAATTATCTCTAAATTTCCATTTGTTTATCTATAAAACAGAAATAGTAATACAAATAACAACATCTCACACTCATAAATGTAGCTGACATTCCCAGAAATGTAAATAAGTTGAAATTCCTATTTGTCATGATTTTTTACATTTTCATTCTTTATACTTAAAACCTGGGGCCTCACTGTGTCCTTTCATAGCCAAGTCGGGCAGAGCCTGGATCATTCATTATTTCAGTCCCAAGGTCTCATGGGTAAAACAACATCAGTGTTATGACGGGGAAGGGTGAATGCACACCTGGACAGAAGATGGATCTGAGGAGCTCCCTCCACTCTGAGAAAAAGGGAAAACTACTTATCTGGCTGGAGCTCAGCTGTTCTGCTTCTCACAGCTACTTGGAAACCCAGCTTTGAGCACATCTTATGTAGAAAACCACAGATTTAGTCAAGACAAAGGGCAACTGTTATCTCTAAAAATAATTAGGTAATTCACAACATTGCTGAACATATACTTTCTTTGCAGAGCAAGTTCTTCTGATATATTTTCGGTCTTTCTTGCAGAACTATCATGCATTTTCAGGAACTCTCACTATGTTACAGGCCAGAAAGGGGATGCAGCCTCTTTCCTTCCTAGAATAAAGACTTTCCTTACTCCCTGGCTTTCCGCATCGCCTGGAGAAGCTCAAATCTCGTGTAAGCAGAAAAAAGCCACAAGTAGTTGCAGTCTCCACGCTCTCACAGAGAGCCAGCAGCTTCTCATTTACTGCAGGAGGCTGGCAGCAAATGGTGACACACCTGCTGGGGAGAGAATCCTGGCCTCTCTCATGATTCTCAAGGCAGGTCTCAGCAAAACGAATGAGAGTCTGTAGCATCTGTTTGCATCTCTGCCCTGTCCTTACAATACCTGTGAGGTATCACTTCCCCTCTGGACCCTGAGTTTCTTGTCTCCGAAACAAAGCTTACAAGAGCAGACACCCTGGACTCTGAGACGGCGATAGTTGTGTCAGTGAAGACAAAACTCACGGATATCAGAATAGGGGAGCTGCCAGGCAGGACACTGGTGTGGGATTTCACCCCTAAAGGTATTGCTGGTATGTTTCAAAGAGGTTACTACTCATGTGACAAGTATGTTAGTGTGAGGAAAGAGGTTTCTATGGGCCCGGCAGCTTACGTGCTTTGCAACTCCTGTGGTTCTTACAAGGTACACAGACAAGTACCACCGAACAGGGCCCAGGGTGGGCTCCATATTCCTGACTTTATCTTTGCAGAGCACCTCTGAATCCTTTCATGTTATAATTAACACCTAACAAAAGGTGGCTATTTAAAACTGTAAATAAATACATGTATTTACTTATTTAAAATGGCATGAAGCTTACCATCCCTTTCTTGCTTTCCCCTTGGAGGGTCATTATAGAATTCTTAGGAAAAGAATGTAGTACATAAAAGAGCCTGGTAAACTGATAAAATGGATCATAACTGTCAAATACTAGAGGATGACTGACCCTGCACATACAGAATGTGATGCATGGAGCTACAGCAGCTATGCTATAGCCATGAAGCAAAGAACACAAAGAGGAAAGCCTAGATAGAGAGGAGAGAAGAAAAGAAAGATAAAAAGAACCTGGTCTTTGAAGGCATTGTGGAAATGTTGAGCCAATTCCAGAAATCTCTTGCATCAAAAATAAAAATTAAAAAATATAATCCTTTATTAGTTTAAACTACCATTGGTCAGATAGTGTTACTTGCAACCAAATGTATTCCCAACTATAACAATGATAGAAACTGTAATAATCCTTTTTAAAATTAAATCGGATCATACCACTTTTTAGCTTCAAAACTTCTTCAAGGAATTTATAGTTTACTGTTATTCTTATATATTAACTTTATCTTTTCAAGTAATATCACTAGAAATAAACTAAAATGACTACTATAATTAAGCACTAAATTAAGCATCAACTTCCACTACTTAAAACCAAAGGGAGAAATAGTATTTTGTTGTCATATCACATTGTATTATACCACTCAGGAGAGAAAATTCTGTTTTTAAACAAGTGGATTGGACAAGAATTTATCACCTAAATCACTATACTAAGGAAACTGCACATATTTTATAGATGTCTTCACCAGCATAGCGGCAGAACACACACACTCCCTCTTTAATGAGCCACTTCATAAAATACCCCTTGCAATGTAGGTAACTTTAGCATCAGTTAGTGGCAGAATCGTGGATTTGTTTTGGATCTAAATTGCAAGCCCTGAACTTCACTGAAATAGTAAATTACCATGACCTTCCAAACCCTTTTCCAATTAAAAACATATATTATGCAAATAGCTAAAGTGTAAATTAACTAAAAATAAACATCAATATTTAAGTAGATACTCTTTAAGCTCTTCGAAAACAAAAATAGATATAACATCAACAGATTGCTTATAAAAATGTTGATGGTCTTAAGGAGAAACCTGCTCCTTCACAGCCTACTTAATTTTGGCTTGACTCCAGAAGTTTGTCATCATCTCTCTTTTTAGAGAACCATCTCATTGTCTATGGTTTTCTGTTCTGACCCACCAGGATATAGTTCCCTTTCCAGAATTGCTTCTCAGCAATCGCTTTGAGGATACTCCCAGGAGACCAATAAATTCACCTTGGCACACAAATATGTTTAGAATCTTGCTAAAATGAGTAGGGCTTTTCCTCTAAGCAATAATTTAAAATTTCCCTCCTTCCATCTGATCAATGCCCTATTTAAAAGGAGCAAGGCTATTAATTCACAGCTTCTGTTTTGGTTGCCACCGGCGACCCCCTTTGGCCAGTTTTCTCCCTCAGAGTCACGCATCCTTTACAAGGTCAGAAAATTGCATATAACATTGATTAGCTTATGACATTGTCTAAGAATAAGTGGAATAAGAACAATGTATGGAGCAGAGAAGCAAAACCAGGCCTGACAAATCTGTATCCTAAATATTTAACCACACAGAAACATGTTCAACTGGCAAGTATATTGAAAGTTCCTTGGAGCTGTCAGATTATATTTTGAGAAGCAAACTGGTATTGCTAATAAAATATTCAAGGTTATACAGAGAATACCAACTGTCAATCAGGGATTGAATGACTCTGCAGCCTTGTTTCATACTCCTAAATATTTCTTTTGGCTTCAAAACAGGAATAACCCCATATTGAAGGGATGCTAGTATGTGTTCCAAATGTTTCTCAAAGAAAATGATAAACAATTTTTGGAGACAAGATTTTCAGAGTCAGGGTTCTCTGAGCAGGCCTCTTCTGCGGGAGGAGGGATGGTGCTGTTTCTAGCTTCAGCTAAATGTTCCAACTGCTCAAGTGAGGGTACACAATGCTACTCCTACAGCAGGTGCACCACATCGCTTTATCCATGAGCTGTGCAGTTCACTGTCTTTCAAGACAAATGGGTCAAATGATACTTTTATGATTATATCTTCAGGTCCTTTTAGAAATTGGACCCAGAAGCATGACTTTTCCACTATTAAGGCCACAGGGAGACTTCAGGACATCCTTTCTATTTCAGTAACCACTTTCAGCTTCTTGTCTTAGCATTTATAAAATAACATTCCCCAGAGGAAGGATGGTGCCAGTTTAGGTCATCATTCCTTGACAGTTTCATGGATTGTAAGTCACTAACTTAGGTATCCCAGGTCAGGGATTCCCATATTCCAATCAGCTGTGGTCCGGGGCCAACTGGGACCATGTGGTTAAAACCCAGGCTCCTAAGCCTATCCCTTCAGTGGGATAGAGTCTAAACATAAAAGTTCCTCGTACAAGGATGAAAGGGTCGAGAAATGCCACAAAGCACATGTAATAGAGCCCATCGGAAGCAAAACACTGAACGACAATGGGTGACTAATCACATTGAAATAATTCCACCAATGGGAAGAGTTTGCAAGACAAAAAATAAATAAATAAAGTTTAAATAAAAATGGAGATATTAACACCTATACATATACTTTAATGAGATGCCCTAAAACATCTAAGTTTAGCTAGTGAGACTTCCCTTTTTAAGAAAACTAACCACTTCTTTCTAAATTGGCCACAACCTTCTGACATCATTTCAAACATAGCATGCAGTCCTTCTGACCTGAATATATCTCTAGACTGTTTTCAGCTCTAATCTCAAATGCAACCCTCTGAGCAAATGCAATGTTATTCAAAACTGTCTTTCTGCCCTGGCTGGTGTGGCTCAGTGGATTGAGTGCCAGCCTGCAAACCAAAGGGTCACCATCTCAATTCCCAGTCAGGGTACATGCCTGGGTTGCAGACCAGATCTTCAGTTGGAAGCATGTGAGAGTCAACCACATGTTGATGTTTCTCTCCCTTTCTCCCTCCCTTCCCCTCTCTCTAAAAACAAATAAATAAAATCCTTAAAATAATTCTTTAAAAAAATACACTGTCTCTCTGAGCTGCATGAAAATCATTTTATTCCTTTGTTTCATCAGACAGGCCAAAGGTTCACATTCCTCAAGCCCTCCGTTCACCCTTGTACCCTAATCCTGGAAAATGATCCCGTTCTGGCTGAGAGACTATGATGGCACTCCTGCTGGCGTAGCCTCTTATCTTGAGTGCTTCTCACAAATTCTCCTAGGTACCATCACCACTTTGCTTTAAAATAATGCCCTATCTGTCCTAAGTGCCTCTTTCCCTCAGCATCTGAGGAAAAGGTGACCAACTCTTCTCATTTATAATTTAACCAATTTTTTTGAGTTCGTCTAATCTCATTTCTGTACCTTCAATCTCCTGCTCTCCATGGCTCCCTTCTTTTACCCCATAAATTTACTAACTCAACTACTCTAACTGTAAAGCAAAATAAAACAGTTATGATGAATTAAATGTCCTTGAATAGGGGCCCACTTCCTTGTGAAGTGACTTCACTAACAACAATGTAAATCTTGCAAGAAAATAAAACTAATCATACAAAGTACATCTTGGATTTTGTGGGATAACAGGTGGTGTCAGGTCACACAAAGAAGAGATTTTTCGCTCAGAAGTATCTCCACCAAACACATCTCTTCTGATGTCTCTCTGACCCTCAGCCACCATGCCTTGCAATCCTCTCCCTGGAAAGTACTAGACTGGCCCTTTCTCTTTCTCACTCTGTGCCTGGCATGAAAATCCAACATAAAACATAGCCCAGCCAAGCTTCACAGCTTTCTCTTAACCATCTTCTTACAAAAGTCCTTCCCAAGCTGCGAAGATACCCAAAAACCTCCCCTGACCCAGACACTAAAAGTCTGCCTGCATATTTCCCTTTGACATGGCCTAGTTTCTCCAGAAAATATATGCCCCCAGCCTCTGGCTTCTAACCATGAACTCCTCCTTCTTTCCCTGCAATGAATCCTTTCAGCTTTCAATGGAAATTATTTGCTCAAACTTCACCAAATATATCACTACCAAAGCCAATAGATTTGTCTAATTTTCTTCCTTTGTGTATCTTCTCAGAACCATTTTAAACCTTCCTCTTTGAACTCTTGCCTGGAGGATGTAATCATAAAAGCAGAGCTTAAAGTCAAATAATCCTTAGTTCAAATCCAATTTTGCCACTTAAAAATTGCACAGTGTAATTTAACAACCAGTACTTCCCTTTCCATTCTAAAACTTGGCAACAGTAAAGTATTAGGTTGTTGGAAAAATAAAGTAAGTTAAAACCGCTAAAGCACCATGGAGTAACGAAACCTAGGAGGAGATGAGGCAGGGCCAATCCTCCTCCACCAAATGTGACAATCTCTCTCCTACTCTCTCCTGGTTCCTCAGTGACCATTCTTTTCCTCTGCCTTTTACTGGGTTGGCCCCCTCCTATCTCTGTCTCTATCTCTGTCTGAAAACTCACCATCATTATACCTTTGATATATCCAGCCATAACCTTTCTTCTATCCTCCTGTGACTCTCTCTTCTCTTAAAATCTCCATTTGTCTAAAAATAAATCATCTTATCTCTGAAACCTGCTCCTCTCTAGACATACCTTTCTCCATAAATGTTGTTATTACTGTCAGGTCCTAGAGATTCTGGACCAGCAGGTTCTGATAGCAGGGAGGCCTTTGGTCCAGTGATACAGAAGGATGTACATGGAGCCTTCGGAAGGGTTTGCATGTTTTATTTCAGGCGGCAAGCTAACGACCACTCAGCCGGGTAGCCAGTGTTGGCGTTGTCACACACGGCTGTCCCACTCCTACCGTAGCTGCACTTAGGTTAATGACCGCAGAGTCTGGGTACCCCTACACCCACTCTCCTGCTTCCCTGTGGCCGACCCTGAGGGTGTCGGCATTCCACACTGGCTTGTCCACCCTCCTACAACAGTAGCACACTAGGTTATAGTAAAGGTATCCTTATATACACATTGGAACAAAGGACACTCCATATACATCCAAACAAAGAGGCTGTATACCCAAAGGCAACACCTGTCTGCTCAGGGTTGCTGTGTTGACTATTCTTGGGGCTCAGTGTTCCAGACTATGGGAACAAGATTAGCTTCAAGGTTGTCTCCCCAGCTGACCCAGTGGGAAAGTCCAGCTATGCACAGACAGAGAATTTCTCAGGCCTGACAATTATTCTAGCAAGTAAAATCACTCACCGACTATCCTAATGCTTATTTGATACAGACCACAGTCTTTAGGGCATATCAGGTTGAAGACCTCTACGTTCAGCCTCCAACTGTAGCTGGTTCTTCATGCCCCCTCAGAAACACCAGGCAAATACTGCTGCCCTGCCCTTGCTCTTTCAGGTCCTCTTGCTTAGGGTACTCTCCACATCTCCCCCAACTTGAATTTATAGTCCACATTCCTTCGGGCTAGATCAAGTCCACCTTTCCCTGAATTCTTCCTCCAAACTTGCCCTCTGACTGTAGTGGTTGTTGCTGACAGCCCCTTATTGTTGTGTGGTAAAAGAAAGGAGGAGCAATGCTATGAGAAAAAGAAACTTTAAATATGAGGTCTGTCTGGAAAAAGTCCAGCCATTGTTAATACAACAAGAATGGTTTGCATGGAATTGAAGGAATCTGGCAGCCAAGGAGAGTGGACTGGAATGCGCATGTGCGAACAATAACTTCACTGTGCTAGTCGGTGGCAGTGGTAGGCACTGTTCAGTGAGCATGTGCACTGTGTGGCCATCACGCTCAAAATGACTGAGTGAGTACAGCAAGAAATCTGCACCAAATTTTGCATTAAGCTTGAACATTCCTCTGCATAAACTATTCTGATGATTCAGAAGGCCACGGGCAACTGGTGATTGGCAGCTTCATCACCACAATGCACCTGCTCACGCATCATGTCTTGCGCAGAACTTTTTGGTGAAACATCAAGTTGCCCAGGTGACTCTGCCCCTCTACAGGCCAGATTTGGCACACTGCAGCTTCTGGGTTTTCTCAAAAGTAAGATCACAGGGAAGAGATTTTAGACCATTGATAAGATTCAGGAAAATTCGATGGGCCAGCTGATGGCAACTTGGAGAACTGTGTGAGGTCCCAAAGTGCCCACTTTGAAGGGAACTAAGGCATATTGCCCCATGTGCAATGTTTCTTGTGTCTTATATCTTCTTCAATAAATGTCTATTGCTCATACTGTGTGACTGGATACCTTCTGGACAGACCTTATATTCATCAAGCTTCTCATGTACCTTGGTTACTGGGGTTTCACTAATCCTCACAACATTCCTGAGAGGTGGATACTTTCCTTTCATTGCCTGTGTAATGGTTCCAGGGCTAGGAGCCTCCCTATATGTCATATTTTGGAAATCATTGGATGATACTCACTTTCTCATTTGTTGTTTCAAATTCCCAAAGTACTTGGGATTATTTATGCCTAAAATGTGTCATAACAGAATTATACTGCTCCATGTAAGCTCTTTGATTATGTTCTTCACCACTTAGCCAAGCAAGAGGCTGGGTCTCTAACTTTCGCCCATGAAGCTGTAACTGCGATCCTCATGGACAATTTATAGTGACATGCCCATAGGCATGTCAGGGAGAAATACATATAAATGTCATAGTCAAATACTTGGTGGCAATTTATTCTGCTTTTTCGGTCACTGTGATTTTAATGAGCACACTGCAAGCTCTCATGTGGGACCTGCAATCCATCAGAGAACACTGCTGTATACACTAGGTAGGCACTTGCCTGTCACGCAGCACCTTGCTGACAAAATGGAAATTATGCCTTATCTCTTCAATGTGACAGGAGGTAATGGTGCAAACTTTCGTAAATGACTCACAGAATGGATGCCATAACCCACTTAAACTTAAAAATAATAATAAGGACTTCCCCCAAAAGTGAGGTTATCATGTATTTTTAAACAATGCAATATAGTGGTCAAAGCTGAACTTCTCACAATAATGGAATAACAAAAAATGGCTGAGGGGGCAGTATGTAGTTCTTTCACAGTTATTTTTGACAAGGCAACAAAAGTGGGTGTCAAAAAGGCATTTCCTTATAAGTTTTCCCATTATTCATATTCATTTCTAAGTTATAGGTGCTTTAAATAAACTGAAACATATTCTTTCCCTCTTTGGTTCATACAGTTGATTTCTCTGATCTGCAAAGTTACAGGGGAGAATTTAACAAACACTTTAGCAATACAGTAAACAAAAAAGCTGAAGACAAGGTTTAGCAGCAGAATCCACATGAGCCCACAGAACGTCAACTGCTCTTGCCTCATCCCCACAGTGCAGTTACGGCAATAATTATATATACATTAAAGACACCACTTTTCTCCCAAAGAAGAAACTCTTTCAAGATGAATGTATCTATGGAGGTACTTTTTTAAATCACCATGACAACTTTTATTCTTTCAGTATATGAATTTGTTAACAGTTTGAAACAATGTTAAGGAAGATGTATCCTGAAAATAAGATGTAGTGTTCGGTTCATTTTTTTCTTTTTTCTTTTCTGACACTTGCAGATACCCCATTCCTCTGCCTCCTTCCACTTTGCCCACCTCTACCCAGCCCTTGTCCCCCAACCCTTCCCTCTGGCCGTCGTCACACTATTGTCCATATCTATGGATCATGCACAAATGTTCTTTGGCTAATCCCTTCTCCTTCTTTCATCTAGTCCTCTCCCCCACCCCCCTGACAGCGGTCAGTCTATTCCACTCCATGTGTCCATGCCTCTGTGTCTGTTTTGTTGGCCAGTTTATTTTCTTCATTAGACTCAACATAAAGTGACACATTATGGCATTTGTCTTTTAAATTGATACTGCATAAACATACAAAAACCCGATGAAACAACTACATTGGTATTCAGTGCATAGAAAAACTGACCCAAGTCATATCACCTTTCAATGGCTTCCTGGGTAACACAAGGTGAAAAGGCCCTCAGTTGTGATTACAGAAGATCACATTCAGCCAGAAAATATAGGTTTTAGGTTCTGTCATACTGATTTGACTATCTCTTGCTGTATAAGTGAACTTTCATTTGTGACTAGAGGCTGCTGAGATTTTTAGCGAATATATTTGTCTGAATAAGTTAAATTATCCAGTATCTGATGTCAATAACAAGGATTATGATTGCTCCAGAAAAGAGCATCTCTATTTCCTGCATCTCTATGTTGTTTTCTCCAAATTTAATATTGAATAACAATAAATAATGAAACACAGCTGCTCCCAAATGGCTTCTCATCAATAGAACTGAACTAAAAGAAATGCTTTAGCAGTAATTTACTTTTCCATAGACTAATCATAGTTAAATAAAATGGAAAAAACTGGTGAAATCCTGACACTGCGAATTGAAGCCTATATAGACATTAGGGAGACCAGACCCAATAACTATTGCATTTAATGCAAACAACAACAACAACAACAACAAAACCCTCCAAAAAAATAGCTTCATGCAAGCTTTGTTATCCAATTTTACCCTGACATGTATTTTGTATTTCTAGATAAGTCACTCAAGGAACAGAGAAGTAAATGGTTTTCCTCACTGTCACATAGCTCATCAGGGGTAGAATTAGGCCAATATCAGGATCTTGAGACACTTTGAACAGCACTGTTTGGGTTGCCCTCACATATTTAAGTTGCAATTGGCATATTTTTTTAGATCAGTTTTCTAATTTATCAGCTGGCCATATGCTTTTTATATTTTTATCCAAAACACTTAATCATAGCAGTGATTTTTTTGTGTGTGACAATTTTCTTTCAGGACCCCTGTGACATCTGCCACCATATGCTGGGCGAGGGGGACCTTTTACTCTCTTTCAGATACATGTTGTGTGTATTCCAAGTACTGACATCTCCCATAACATAGCATCTACTTCCAGTCTGTCATTATCTCATGTAATCAGCCTTCACCTAGAAGTTCCTTAAGGGCAGAGCATATATCTATCATATTTAAACATGACTCATCAGAATTTAGGAGGGTCATAACTGGCACATAGTAGGTGACAAGAATTTTCACTGAATAAATGATTAAGAAGACACTCAACCCATGTAAACACTTAGCTGCACAGCTTACTTTTCCGATGCAAGCTCAAGTTCTCAAAGCACAGGTATCATCTTAAACTCTCTAAGGTAAAATATAACTTTTAAGCTACAGAAATGAAAGATAGCCATCATTCAAGGTAATTTCCTTCAAAAATCCCAGGCACAAGTAGGACTGACCTCTCTGGCTTTCTCCCAAAGACTCAGGGATAACTGACCAGAGACTTAGCTTCCATGTCTCCACCCATGGAGGGTCCTGCTCACATCTGCCCTGCCTAATAGCTGGGTCCACCTTACGTGGAACCAGTTTACTTCATGCTACCAGTGACCTAAATGAGGCTGCTAGGTGTCAGTCCTGGAAATGACATTGTGGGCTACATTTTATACTTTCATGCTCTGAAGGAAATTTGCCCCCCTAACCCAAAATACATGGCTTCTTTCCCTTCTTGATTCCTGGATCAAGGAATTTAGAGAGGCAATAGGTACTGAGCACAGATTCTATAGCCAGACTGCCTGGGCTTTTAAGTCAAGCATCTACCACTCACAGTTATGAAAATGAGCAAGTGATAAAACCTCTCTCTGTGCCTCAGTTTCTTTATCTGTAAAACTGGGAACTAATATAGGCTCCCCTATAAAGTTATTATATCACATACATGTACATACACACATATACATTAAAAATACACACACATACATTAAAAATACAAACACGCACCATGTAGCACAGTGAATGGCACATAATATTAGTTGTTCTTGTTGTTAACCAGCTGAATGGAAAACCCAGTATTCATTTTTCCTCCTATGTCACCCACTTTTCCACAGATTTTCTTTAAGTATAATTTATGTTAAGATACAAAAGAGAAAGTGAAGGACAAGTCCCTGCCATCTGCTAAAGTTGCCATACACTCTTTCAAAACTGTGTTCTGGCACCCACAACTGCTATTAACATTACAAAATTCCTTCCAACTCTGTTCGAGCAAGTATAAAACTCTACCACAATCTCTGGAAGAGACTGAAAAATAAATGACAGTGTTAATTCAACCAATGAGAAAGTTTTTGTTTGGAACACCTTTCTCTACATGGGATAAACAAGTGGTTTGAAAAGAAAGGTTTGAAAAATCACTAATCGGAGGAAGAAAATTACTGGGGCATTAGAAGAAGCAAAAGTGCTTACAAACATATATATATGCATACAATTCCACTTCACACTCTCCACCCTAAAACCATGACTGCTATGAATGTAGATCTAAAAATCATAAAAAACTGAAAGCTGGAAACAAGCTAGAAGTATAATAAAGTTACATAATTTTGCTGTAAACATACAATAAAGTTGCTCTAAGCTTTTTAAAAATATATTTTTAAAGATTTTATTTATTATTTTTCAGAGAGAGGGGAAGCGAGATAGACAGAGAGGGAGAAAAATATCAATGGATGGTTGCCTTTCACCTGCCTCCAGCTAAGGATCTTGCTGGAGGCCTGGCTTGCAACCTGGTTATGTGCCCTGGCTGGGAATCAAACCAGCAATCTTTGGGTTCACAGGACAGCACCTTATCCACTGTGCCACCAGCCAGGGCTACTCTAAGCTTTTAATAATTAAATTGCATAGTATATTTAAGACATGGGACACAAGTATAACATGTTCAGTGAAAGAGCAGGAGCAAGAGGTACAGAAGGATAAAACTGCTGCTTGAAGGAGTGTGAGAATCTCAATTAAAGTACATTTATCTCGCACCCAGTGTGTTCTAGGCACTGTTTTAAGAACTTTGCAAGTATTAACTAATTTCAGCATATTATTATTGTCACCACTTTACAAATGAGGAAAATCAAGGCATAAGGAGGGTAGCTAGCCCACCTGCTTGATGCCACACAACTAGGAAGTGGTCATGCCTGGACTGGAAATCTAGGGTCCTGGCTTCAGAGCACAGGCTATTCTGTGCTAATATCTTTTGCTAAGGTTGACTTTTGAGTATCCATATTTTTGTCAATTTTTTACACTGATTTGGTATTGTTTTTGTTGTAATCAGAATGATTTTAGGTGCATGGTAGGGGATATACATAAAGAATAGCAGCATGATTGAGGCTTGAATAACGAACGGTTTCTAAAGCTAAAGGCCCCACCACCACCAAATTTGACTGGCTTTAAAAAAAAAATTTTAATTAAAGAAATAATAATAATAAAATAAAGCTAAAGGCCTATGGTTCACTGAAGTATGTATTGATTGTCATGCAAAACATCCTAAATACAAGTACCCAGTAGAAATATACAAAGATGTTATTTAATACAAAGGTTTGTCTAATCTGAATGTTCTGTCTCTACTCAACTTTAACGGAATAAGTTTTCTGCTAACTATACAGGATTTTTAAAAATAGAATTTGCAGCACATATTTATACATTCCTCAATCTAAGCTGTTTTCTGTGTTATCACTTTGAATTTGAATCATTCAATTGTCTACTTTTTGCAAATAAGTAGAGTAATAAATATGTAGCTCTCCAATACAGATCTAAGTAGGGTTAGCAACCGATCACCATGGCTACTCTGCATACTAGGCTGGTATTTAGAGCATGCACTTTTTTTTAGGCTAGGGCAAGTCTACATCACTAATTCTATTGCTATCTGTAAGAAAAATATCATTCTATATAGCCTAAATCATAAGTTGAAAAGTTAAAGGAAAATTGTGCTCAAGTGATAACAAGGTACATCTGATATTTAAACTATATTTTGCATAAAATTCCAAAGTTTTCAAAATTTATATACATCTTTTTTGAAATATGCCATATGTTTTTTTAAAGATAACTTCTCTATGAAGGTTTCCCAATTATCATAACCAATACTGTGATGCAGTTCAGTTGAATTTCAAACGTGATTGTTCAGATATTCAAGAGTATTTGCAAGAAAATCGATTTCCAAATTATAGGGGAAAAGTGACTTTCAGTAGTCTCACTTTGATCCCAAGGTATTTTTCAGATTCAAAGTCTTACTGTTCCCTAAGACATGTTTGAGAATTTACAAATTACTAGACTCATTATTCCTTTCCAATCCTTGATTAACATTTATAGGCATATAGTTCTTCTTACGTACAAGTCTTTCGAATAGGAAAATATCTTTCTCAATACAAGCTATCGCTCTTAAGGGTTGGTACCCAGGGGATCTCCATTCAAATGAGTTCACCAAAGGCAGGAGCTTCATGGTGTTCACAGCAGACATTACAATTATGTCACTAGTTATCAGAAATGCAATTTTTCAACAAGGTCTTTAATCTGTATTGTTTCCTTGAACTTACAATTACATAACTTTTATCATTCCAAGAATATTTAAAGTCATCCCACCCAAACTTAAAGGCCTTACTTGTCCTAGATGAATGAATATTTATGTCAAAGTAGTTCTGTTGCACTTTCATTGTGTTACAGGATGTGAAATGGGATTCTTCTCATCTCACTTTTGAGTTGTCATGCTTGAACAGTACATACAAACTATCCCTAAAGTATGATAAAAATAATAATAATAAAAAAGATATTTGGTCTTTGGCCCAGGTTTCAAGCAGAACTGAAAAAAACCCTTGGAAGTTCCCAAGTGACAGGAAAGTCTTTAGTTTTTCATACAAGCCCCTTTGAATTCTACCAGAGGTTATACTAGTAAAGTGGCTCATCAGGAATGTGAGGGTGCAGTTGGATTGCTTCAGAAGCCCCCAAAATCAACCTTATGATTAGAAGATTAGAACTTATAACTCAACATCCCAATGTTGAGGACGACGAGGAGAACAAGTGATTGAGTTCAATCACGTGGCCAAAGAACAAATCAATCATGCCAATGTAATAAAACCTAGACAATAGCACTCAACAGGGAGGCCTACACATCTCCCTAGTTGGTAAACACCCAGATGTGCTGGGTGGGTGGTGTGCCCAGAGCAGGCACAGAAACTCTGCCCCAGGACACTTCCAGACCTTGTGGCCCTAAGCAAAACTCCAGCTGGCTATTTATTTGTAACTTTTATAATAGAATAGTCATTGTAAATAAAGTGCTTATCTGAGTTCAGCCCTTCTAATACATTTTTACCCCTGATGAGGCATGTGGAACCCCCAAATTTGTAGCCAAGTTGGACAGAAGAGCAGACAACATGAAGAGTCAAGACTTGTGGCTGGTGGGGGAAATGGGAGCAGTCACAAGAGGGTGATGCCCTCAACCTGTGGAGTCTCAACTCACTCGGATAGTTAGTTTCAGAATGGAATGATTTATAGCATACACTAAGGAGACCTTACCAAGCAGGTGTTTAGAACCTCTTTTGCAACCCTGACCTGGTCACCAACCTCTGAGGTCAGAGAGACTGAGGGGAAAGACTTTTGGGGGCAGGGAGGAATGCCCTTGAACCTTAAGCCCCGGGAAAGTGCTATTGGAGATTCGTGTGTGTCTC
>PVIW01011329.1:0-29868 GCA_004026585.1 Noctilio leporinus
AAAAGAAAATGGCATAATGTTGATAGATGACAGATTGCTTTACTTATTTTTCAAAGTAAAGAAAATGACCATCAAAAGAAGAGGCTGAAAATAGGTGGGATTGACTTTGGAGGGAATGGGTGGGTTGGGAGGGGGACAGAGGGGAGCAAAAAGGGGATGTATGTAATACAACAACAATAAAATTTTAAAAAAAGAAGAGGCTGAAAATATAACTAAGCAAGAACTGCTTTGGATGATAATGATTAGGAGACCCTCCTTATTATTTCCATTTTTCTCCATTTGCTATAAGTTTTAGGAGTAGTGCTTTTTTACTTAAAAAATTCTTAATAGTTTATTGAAAACAAGGAATTAAAATCTGACATATGACAAAGACTTCAATTCAATACTTCAGAGGATGCAAAGTCCATAGCTCCTGACAAATTATGTCCTAAGGTACAGAGAGAGGAGACTAGTGATGGCGGGACAAGGGCTGATAGTCTTTCAGGCATGACAGTAATCAAGAAAGATGCCAATTGGTTTTCTCCGATGATTTTTAAAGTTGATAAAGCAAATTTATACGTCTAATAGTAGCCACTGTTCTCTGCTACAAGGCTACTAGCATTGTACTAGACCAGAGGTCTGCAGAGTATGGCCTACAAGCCAACTTCAGGCTTTTGTGCGAAACATGGTAAATTAATTGGTTTGAAACAAATGAAAAAAAGACCATACATGATGTGTGAAAATGATATAAAAATAAAATTTCAGGGTCCATAAATAAAGTTTTATTAGAACTCACCCAAGCCCATTTCTTTATGTATTTTCTATGGAGGCACTTAAGCAATGACAGAGTTGGATAGTTGTGACAGAGCTATATGGCCTAAAAGGCCCAAAATGATTACTATTTAGTCTTTTCCAAAAAAACAAACAAAAAAAAATCACCAAGTCCTAGGCTAAGTGAATATATGACATTATCTCTAACCCATGATAACTATGAAATTTGTATTTCATTAGGTCCTCTTCATCTCCTGTCCAAAGAAGGAAGATTGACAGCCACTGTTAGCCCTGTTTGCACTTAAGTGATTTGCATAAGGTCACATAAATTACATACTATTCATGTTGGTCTTCTGTTCTCAAAGCCTATAATCTTTTTTATTTGTTTGTTTATTTTGTTCACTAGATTCTACATGTAAGTGAAACCATATGGTATTTGTCTTTCTCTGACTTGCTTATAGTGCTTAGCATAATGTTCTCCAAGTCCATCTATGTTGTCACAAAGGGTAAGACTTTCTTCTTTTTTACAGCTAACTAGTATTCCATTCTATTGATAGATACTTGAAAGCCCACACTCTATACCACACCAAAGAGCTAATATTAGCCAGCCCTAGCTGGTAGCACAGTGCTACCCAAAGGTCTCTGGTTCTATTCCCCAGCAAGGGCACATAACCAGGTCACCAGCCAGGTCTGTGGCTGGAGGCAGGTGAAAGGCAACCACACATTGAAGTCTCTCTCCCTCTCTACCTCTCTCCCTTCCTCTCTCTCTAAAAATAATAAATAAAAAAGAGCTAATATTAGCTACTATCATCTGCTACATGGTAGGCATCGAATAGCAATATTTTAAAATATTTATTTATTTATATTTTATCCTTACCTGAGAGTACACTCATTGATTTTAGAATGAGGGAAAGAAAGGGAGAGAGGGAGAGAAACATCGATGTGAGAGAGAAACGTCAATTGATTGCCTCTTGTGCACACCCTAACCAGGCATTGAGCCTGCAACCTAAGCATGTGCCAACCACGATGGAACCCATGACCTCTTGGATTATAGGACAATGCTCCAATCAACTGAGCCATATCAGCCAGGGTTCACTTTTTTTTTTTTTTTAATGGAAAGATAACAACTCTAAAAATTTTAATCTAGTAAGCTTCACTTTAAATCTGAGAAAAGATTCAAAAGAAATTGCTTAATGATTAGCTACAAAATGTGAGAAAATAAATTATTCACCAAGAATACTTTCTGCTTGGATCATGGCTCTACATTATGAAACATTTTATATTAGTAGATTAAGGTGTAAGAGAATAAAATTATAATGCTTTACAGAGTTTCAAAGCACATGTACATGTACTATTTTATCTGAAATCACAACTCTGAGTTTCACAAATCAGGGATTATGAGGGCCATTTTGCAGGTGAAGTTCAGAAAGGTTTATTGGCTTGTCTAAAATCATAAAACTAATTAGTGACAAGGCCAGAATTGAACTCAGATCTTCTAACTTTCAATTCAGTGTTCAGGGTATAAAATAGCTAGTGTTTACTGCATTCTTAATTTGTGCCAGGAGCTGTTCTAAATGCTTTTACCCATATTAACTTACTTGAGTTTCACAATGACACTGTGAAATATGTTCTACTATTATTCCCATTTTATAGACGAGGCAACTGAAACACAGAGCGATGCAGTTGCTTGCTCAAGATCACAGAGTTTAGTGGTAGTGGAGCCAGGATTTGAACTAGGCAATCTAGTTGTAGGGCCAGATGGCTTAACCACTGCGAACTCTGCATCTTCCTGGGCATCTGACACAGTTCCAAGATAGCACTCTGGACCAACTGCAAACCTATGTGCTGGATGAACAGTTAGGTGACTACATTGTCTACAGAATAACAATAGCAAGAGTAGTGACTAAAGGTTTGCAGTACACTCAGTGGAAATTCCTCAGAGGAAATCAGTTTGTAGTGAAGCTTTAAAGTGATTTGTTCATTTTTTGCCTATTGTATTTTGCAGGGTACAAATGCAAGGATAAGTTATTATAGGGTCTATTGCCTGTTTTTAACTAAGTAATTCTGAGAGCATTACCTGAAAGGACCCATACAAAGAAATTATAGGAGGTGAGCAGTTTATACTTATATGTATGTGCATATGTTTGCTTATCCTGACAATGTAAGCACAGTCAACATGATGATGGCAAAGCCACTACTTGTAAAATGAGAGGGAATCTTTTGTCAGCTGCAGGGAGATAAAGCAACTGATCATTGAACATGTGTAGTCTCATTGCTCTCTCTAGAAATACAAGTGATAATGTAGAAAATGGTAGAAAGTCATTAATAAAAATAATTTTGCAGTCAAAGCGGTTGGACCCACTGACTACACACAGAAAGTAAAGCCGAACCTTTCAGCAATGAGTTGGATCACTGAGTTCAGTAACTACCAGGAACATTCAGAGAGTTAAATATTCAGGATATGTTCATATGATCTGTACAATTTCAATTTTTCTCTTCGTTTTGCAAATGTTACAGAATGGATAATTTGAGTAAGCCAGGGATTTGGAGTAGGTCCCAGGAACAGCAGGATTAGCATTGCCTGGGATCTAGTTAAACAGATAAATTTTCAAACCCCAGCCCAGATTTACCAAGACTAAAACTTTGGGAGTGGGATCTGACAGTGGTGTTTGAACAAGCCCTCCAGGTGATTTTTGTTTATAATTTAATAACCACTTATAACAAATGAATGGAACAGTTAAATTAGAAATGGTGGGTGGAGGTAGAAGAGGATATGTGGGGATAAAAGGTGGTGGAAAAAAAGAAAAGAAAAAGAAATAGTTGAAAGGAGACATTTCTCAAAACTTAAGGATAATTAATACTAAATAAAAGCCATTTAAAGTGACTCTAATTAAATTACTATATCATAGTCTTGTTATTCAAAGACAGGTCCAAAGACTGTAGCAGCACACTCTCAGATTATTAGAAATAAAGAATCTAGAGCCCCTCCTCCAATGTAACTAAACCATACTCTGCATTTTAACAAGATTTCCTAAGCACACTAATATTGGAATAGCTGTGTTATAAAAAAATAGTTTTAAAAGTATTTGATTGGGAATTTAACTTTTAAAATGTTGGTATTTTGTTCACTGGGTTTATGAAAGATACCTTGTGTTTTCAAATCCCATTATATGTGTGGATGTTTGGAGCCAACATTCAGGGAACAGCTGTCTGACTAGCTCTTTGACAGGATAAGTGGGGATAGGAGCTGGAGGACGTTTGGGTGGGGACTAATTTTATAACTGGTCACATCATTAGTTAAATATGTCCAACTTACAATAACCATTGCTTTCTTGCGTAGCTTCATAACAAGAATGGCGGGAGATGGGAAACAATGACCCAAATGTTAAGGGTGATTTTCTCTGACAGTAGAATTTTGGTAATTTCTTTTTCCTTCTTTGTGCTGCTCTGTGTTTTCTAAACTCTTTAGAATGAGTGCATGTTATTTTTGCAATCAGAAAAAAACTGTTACTAAATACAATTTTAAATTTTAAATTGAGGTATAATTTATATTCAATAAAATGCACAGAGATCTTAACTGTTTAGCTTGTCAAGTTAAGACAGTTGTATTCACCCTTGTAATCACCGTGCCATTTTAAACCAGAAATGACCCTAACATAGCACTCCATAACACAGTGTCTCCAAGGTGTTTAACCTCTAGCGTGGTTTCAATGCGCTGCTCTGAAACAGCACACGATGTTCAGATTTTAACCAACAGACCTGCAACATAGAACTTAGATATGCAAAGAAAGTTGCATTCTGCATTTCTTTCCATATAGACACCTTTGTATATTTGTAATTCATACTTTAAGTAGGAATTGAGAAAAACGTTCTCTTCCCATAACTTCTCCTCCTCCATAGCCTTCCGTTTTTCTTTTTCCTTCCGGTTTTGAAACAGCTACTTACTTCACTGCCTGCAGAGGATGCTATTAAGATGAAAGCTTTGTCCTTGCCAAGGCAGACAAAGGGCTCTGAACAGAGCCTACCTGCCAATGTCTAGGCGAGGAAGAGGCCTGTGGCGGCTCTCTCTCCTATACCCCCACAAACACCCACACCTGCCTCTCAAATGTCTAGTTCTGGTTTGTAGTACCCATAGAAACTGTAAACATAATGCTGATTAAAAGATAACTTTATCACACACAGAGCACTTTCATCAAGGTTACCTCCTTTTGTTAGGTTCCTCTGCAACACCCTTGATTTCTGTGGGGAAATACTAGTATTCATTAATTCATTCCTTTATTCATTCACACAGTCTGTATTTATATATGTACATACTGTGTGCCAGGCAAATACTAGATACTAGAGAACAGTGAGGAAAAAGGAAGTCTCTCACAAAGCTTATTGTCCAGTGGGGAAACAGGTAAGTAAGCAGGCCCTTGCCAGTCAGAGTGTAAGAATTTATATAGTAGCTTATTAAACCCAGATTGCTTATAATGCTGAAAAGTTGAGAACAACCTATCTTAAAAGGGAGATATTAAATTACTGCCCAGCTGATTAATGAAATGGTTCATGGCCATTAAAAGTTATTTTGTGGGAGATGTATTTTGAGGATATATTGATAAGCATATGCTACTTTTATAATCAGATTTTAAAACTTGTAAGGTGAAACACCTAAGACTGGTATAAATGTGCCAAGGTACTAGCCAACGCCTAGTGATGGTTACATTTATCTTCCACTATACCTTAAGCCAAGATGTATTTCACCCTGGCTGGTGGCACAGTGGATAAGGTGCCGGTCCATGAATCCAAAGGTCGCTGGTTCGATTCCCAGCCAGGGCACATAACCAGGTTGCAAGCCAGGTCTCCAGCCAGATCTGTAGCTGGAGGCAGGTGAAAGGCAACCATTCTCTCCCTCTGTGCCTCTCTCCCTTACCCTCTTTCTAAAAATAATAAATTAAATATTTTTTTTAAATAACATTTTAAAAATGTTATTTAAATGTATTTTGTAGTGAAATTTTAATTATTAAATGTTCCCTTATAACTTTTCTTTTAACAGGTAATCTGTAATTTGCTTTCCGGCTTTAAAATCTATTATTTAAGGAAGAGTTTTCAAATAAGTACCTGTATTTATATAGCTGTTCATAGTACTTTCATATGTTATTTCATTTCACTTCCACAATAGTCCTGTGAGGCCAGTGTGATTGTCCCCTTGTTATGGAGGGAAAACAGGCTGAGCGAAGTTGAAGAACTTAACTAGCCTCCCAGGGTTAGTGGGTGGCAGAGCCAGAACTGCAGTCTAGTTTATTTTTAACTCCAAATCCAGAATTTCTTGCATTTCACATTGTATAATTTACATCCCAATGTGCTCCTGACGTTGCAATAAAGCAGGGTTATCTGAACTAGCATAGTACTTGTACTCTTAAGTTTATTTTGACCGTTGCCTTTTAGGAGTAATTATTGAAATAAAACCAAATACTTCATAAGTACTTAATACATAAAAGCAATATATAGTGAGTCCAACTAATCTCTGCTCTATTTATTTTTTAAAGTGTTTTTAGTATGTATTTGCATTTTCCTGATTATAAAAGCAACAACTGTGTAGAATTTTAAAATCAATATTATTCTGTCATATAAATTAAGAACACCTCTTCTCTCTCAGTGCAGCGAGTCTGCAATATATATATTTTTAATTACTGTTTAAATTTTTATCAAAATAATGCATGTATGCAAATTAAATAGTCAAAATATGGTTAAATTTACAGGAAGAAAGGAAGAAAGGAAAGAAGGAAAAAAAGAAGGAAGGAAAGAAAGATAGAAAGGATGGAAAGAAAGAAAGGAAGGAAGGAAGCAAAGAAAAGAGAGGGATTCCATGCTGGCGGAGGAGTAAGTGGAGCTACACCAACCTCCTCCCAGGACTCATCTGCAATTACAACTTAATTGGGAAAAAATAACCCAGAATAACCAACAAAATACCAACTGGAGAAAAGCCTTATAATCATGGACGAAACAGAGGACGCCGATTCATCACAATGTGATTAGTAGGAAGTGTGGAGACATAAAAGGCTGGCTGGGTTCCATCGGGCAGCAGCTGAAGGGACACAGCCAAGGGTTACCCCTGAGAAGGGTGGAATCTAACCCCCTAGCTAAGCTCCCCAGCCTACAGCAACACAGCTGAGAGTAAAATAGCACCCAGCTGTGAAAAGCAAAATGCTTCAGGGTTAGCCTGAGAGCACTAGAAACACAGAATTACTTAAATGACCACATATGAAAATACATAAGCACCCATTTACCCTGGGCTCCAGCAGAGTGAGGGCAGAGTGGACAAAAGGTCCACTTAAGGAGAGTTTGGAGCAGTAGCTTGGAGAGAAATGAGGGAGCAGCTGAGGTGGTCCCAGTGCTGACCCATCCCCCACACTGCAGGCAGATAGCACTGTTCCAAACAGCTTCCACCTGAGGGGACATCACAGCCCTGCCCACTGAAATCAATCTGTCCTGCCCAGTGGTGCCAGAGCATGACCACTGATCACAGATTGACTGGACTACCACTGAATTAATTGACCCTGCGCAGTGGTGCCTAAGGTGACCATTGGTCACAGATTGATTGGTTTACAACAGAGCTAATTGCCCCTGCCCAGTGATATTTACACCTGATAGTTAAGCACAGATCAATTGGATTAAAAACTGCGGGGCACAGACAAAGACAGTGGATCTCTGGTTGGCTCCAACAGGCTGACTAGGCCCAGATTATGGAATGATTTGTCGTCACCAAAGGTGGATCCAGAAAGTAAAGAAAGTGCAGCTCTACACTACAGTAGGTCACACCACAAAGACAGGAACTCAAAAAAAAGCCCAATCTAAAAAGCACAAGCAAACAAGAAGAGATACCTAAAAATGGGGAGAAAAAGAAATAGTCCATCACCGAAAGGAAAGGAGAAATCCCCAGAAAGACTGCTAAATGAAATAGAGGCAAGCAAACTATCAGATATGGAATTCAAGATAATGATGATAGAGAAGTTCAATGAATGAGCTCATTGAGCTCAAACAAAACTATAAACAACTCCAGTGGAACTACAAAGAACTTCAGGGGAACTACGAAGAACTCCAGGGAAGCTATGAGGTACTTACTGAAAACTACACCAGCATTAAAAAGGACATAGAAACTATCAATGAGAGCCAGGAGGAAACGAAAATGACAATTCTGAATTGAAGAATACAGTAGAAGGAATCAATAGCAGGCTAGAGGAAGTAGAGGATCAGATCAGGGAGCTGGAGGATGATGTAGAAAAATATTCCAAGACAGTGCAACAAAATGAAAAAAGACTGAAAAAGAATGAAGAAGTTTTAAGAGAACTTCAGAACAACATGAAACACAATAACATCCATATCATAGGGGTACCAGGAGAAGAGAAACAAGGGATACAAAACTTGTTTGAAAAAGTAATGACAGAAAACTTCCCTAACTTGATGAGTGAAATTGTCTCTCAAGTGCAGGAAGCACAGAGGTTCCCAGTGAAGTTGAACCCAAAACAGACCCACTTCAAGGCACATCATAATTAAAATGGCAAATTTCAAAGACAAGGAGAGAATCCTAAAAGCAGAAAGATAGAAACAGCTAATAACATATAAGAAAGCTCCAATAAGATTATCAGCTGATTTCTTAACAGAAACATTACAAGCCAGAAGGGAATGGCAAAAAAATATTCCAAGTAACGAAAAAGAAAGGTCTGCAATCAACATTACTCTACCCAGCAAGGCTCTCATTCAAAATGGAAGGTGAAATAAGGAGTTTCCCAGACTAGAGAAGGCTAAAAGAATACATCTCCATCAAACCAGCATTGCAAGAGATGCTAAAGGGTCTGCTTTAAAAAGATGAAGAAATAGAGAGACTGAGGAACAGATATAAAGGGGGGAAATGTCAATGAATGAGTGCCTCACAATAATAACCTTAAACATAAATGAATTAAATACACCAATCAAAAGACACAGGGTAGTTGAATGGATAAGAAAACATGACCCGCACATATACTATCCACAAGAGATCAACTTCTGAACAAAAGATCGACACAGACTGAAAGTGAAGGGATGGAAAAGTATCTTTCAAGCAAATGGCCCTGAAAAAAGGCTGGAGTAGCAATACCTATTTTACTTTACTTTATTTATTTATTTATTTATTTATAAATATTTTATTTATTATTTTTCAGACAGAGGAGAAGGGAAAGAGGCAGAGAAGAAGAGAAACATCAATGTGTGGTTGCCTTCCACCTGATTCCAGCTACAGACCTGGCTGGAGACATGGCTTACAACCTAATTATGTTTCCCTGGCTGGGAATCGAACCAGCAACCTTTGGGTTCGCAGGCTGGCACCTTACCACTGTGCCAACAGTATTTATTTTAGACAAAATAGATTTTACAATGAAGGCCATAAAAAGAGACAAAGAAGGACATTTCATACATTTCATAATACTTAAGGGAGCAATCCAGCAAGAAGATATAACCCTTGTAAACATAAATGCACCCAACATAGGAGCACCCAAATATATAAGAAAAATCTTGAAGGACTTCAAGAAGGATATTGACAGCAACACACTCATAGTAGGGGATTTTAATGCCCCATTATCAACAATGGACAGATCTTCCAACCAAAAAAAATCACCAAGGATATTGTGGCATTAAACAACACCCTAGATGAAATGGACTTAACTGATATATACAGAACTTTCTATCCCAAAGAAGTGAAATAGACATTCTTTTCAAATGCACATAGAAATTTCTCAAAGATAGACCACAAGGTAGGACACAAGACAAGCCTCCATAAATTCAAGAAAATTGGCACTATACCAAGAATCTATTCAGATCATAAAATGGCTTGAAACTAGAAACCAGCCTTCAAGGAAAAAAAAACAAAACATTCAAAGTCATGGAGACTGAATAATATGCTATTAAGTAATATATGGGTTAACAATGAGATCAAAGAAGAAATAAAAATGTTTCTGGAAACAAATGAAAATGAATACATAACAGCCCAAAGCCTATGGAACACAGAGGAAAGTTGATAGCAATACAGGCCTACCTAAAAAAGTTAGGAGAGGCTTATACAAACAACTTAATTATAAAGCTTCAAGAACTAGAGGAGCAACAACAAACAAAGCCCGGAGCAAATAGAAGGAAGGAAACAACCAAGATCAGAACAGAATTACATAACATAGAGACTGAAAGAACAATTCAAAGAAACAATAAATCCAGGAGCTGGTTCTTTGAAAAGATAAACAAAATTGACAAGCCTTTAACCAGACTCATCAAGAGAAAAAGAGAGAGGGCCTAAATAAACAAAATCAGAAAAAACAGAGGAGAAATCACAACTAATATCACAGAAATACAAAGGATTGTAAGAAATTACTACAAATAACTATATGACAAGAAATTTGATGACCTGGGTGAAATAGACAAATTTCTAGAAATATATAATCTTCCAAAACTGAATCCAAAAGAAACAGAAGGCCTGAATAGACCAATAATAACTAGTAAAATTGAAGCAGCAATCAAAGAACTCCCAGCGAACAGAGCCCCAGACCAGATTACAGGTTACACTGGTGAATTTAACCAAACATTTAGGGAAGAACTAACTCCTATCCTTCTCAACCTAGTCCAAAAATCAAGAAGAGGGAAGACTCCCAAACTCTTTCTATGAGGCCAATATTATTCTAATCCCAAAACCAAGTCAACACACTACAAAGAAAGAAAACTACAGGCCAATGTCTCCAATGAACATAGATGCTAAAATTCTCATCAAAATATTGGCAAACCATGGATAAGGTGCTGGCCTGTGAATCCAAAGGTCGCTGATTCCATTTCCCAGGCAGGACACATAACCAGGTTGCAAGCTAGGTCTCTAGCCAGGTCTGTAGCTGGAGGCAGGTGAAAGGCAACCATACGTTGATGTCCCTCTCCCTCTCTGCCTTGCTCTCATTCCCTCTCTCTGGAAATAATAAATAGAAGCTTTAAAAAATAATAAATAAATAAAAATATATATTGACAAACCAGATCCAGCAATACATGAAAAAGATCACCCTGGCTGGTGGCACAGTGGATAAGGCACCAGCCTGCGAACCCAGGGGTTGATGGTTCGATTCCCCAGCCAGGGCATGTAACCAGGTTGCAAGCCAGGTCTCCAATCAGGTTTGTGGCTGGAGGCAGGTGAAAGGCAACCACACATTGATGTCTTTCTTCCTCTATGTCTCTGTCCCTTCCCCTCTCTCTAAAAGTAATAAATAAAATCTTAAAAAAACAAAGAAAGAAAGAAAAAAGATCATATACCATGATTAAATGGGATTCATTCAATAAGATGTAAAGATGGTACAACATTCGCAAACCAATAAACATAATACTCCACATAAACAAAACGAAAGACAAAAACCATATGATCATATCAATAGATGCTGAAAAAGCATTTGATAAACTACAGCACCCATTTATGATAAAAATGCTCAGCAAATTGGGAATAGAGGGAGCATACCTCAACATAATAAAGGCCATATATGAGAAACCTGCAGCCGACATCATACTCAATGGGCAAAATCTAAAAGCTTTCCCCCTAAGATCAGAAACAAGGCAAGGCTATCTCTTGCTGCAGTTCTATTCAACATTATTTTGGAAGTTCTAGCCATAGTGATCAGATAAGTAAAAGGAATAAAGGCAAATCAAATTGGAAAGGAAGAAGTAAAACTGTCATTATTTGCAGATGACATGACAGTGTACATATAAACCCGATAGACCCCACCAAAAACCTACTTGACCTAATTAGCAAATTTAGCAAAATAGCTGGATATAAAGTCAATATTCAGAAATCGAAGGCACTTTTGTATACCAACAATGAAACAACAGAGATAGAAGCTAGAAAACAAATCTCATTTACTATAGCAATAAGAAAAATAAACTACTTATGTATAAACTTAATCAAGGAGATAAAAGGCTTGTTGTACTCAGAAAACTACAGAACATTGAAGAAAGAAATTAAAGAAGATACAAATAAATGGAAGCATATACCATGTTCATGGGTGGGAAGAATTAACATCATTAAAATGTCCATACTACTCAAAGCAATTTATAGATTCAATGCAATCTCTATTAAAATATCAAAATCACATATTTCATAGATCTAGAAAAAATACTTCAAAAATGTATATGGAGCTGAAAACAACCATGAATAGCAAATGCCATCCTGAGAAAGAAGAATGAAGTAGGAGGAGTCACAATACCGAATATCAAACTCTATACAACAAGGCCACTGTAATCAAAATGGTAGTAATAGCAGTCTGTTAATGGCATAGGAATAGACATATAGATCAATGGAAGGGAATAGAGAGCCCAGAAATAAACCCAGGACTCTATGGTCAATTAATATCTAACAAAGGGGGAAGGAACATGATATGGAGTGAAAATAGCCTCTTCAACAAGTGGTTTTGGGAGCAGTGGAAGGGACATGTGAAAAATTAAACCTAGACCATCAACTTACACCATACACCAGAATAAACTCTAGATGGATAAAGGACTTAAATATAAGCCATCCCACTATAAAGGTCCTAGAGGAAAACATATGCAGTAAAATTTCTGATACCTAACGCAGTGATATTTCCAAGCACAAAGGAAATAAAGGAACAAATAAACAAATGGTTTATGCTCAGCTAAAGAAAACATCAGCAAAATGAAAAGGGAACCAGTGTATGGGAAAACATATCATTTGCCAATGATACCTCAGACAAGAGTTTGATCTCCAAAATATATAAAGAACTTAAATGACTCAGCATCAGGGAGACAGACAACCCAATTAAAAAATGGGCAAAGGATATGAACAGATATTTCTCCAAGGGGGCATACAAAGAGCCCATAAGTATATGAAAAAAAAAAAAATGCTCCACATCACTAGCCATCAGAGAGATGAAAATTAAAACCACAATGAGATACCACCTCATACTTTTCAGAATGGCAATCATCAACAAATCAACAAAAAACAAGTGCTGGCAAGAATGTGGGGAAAAGGGATCCCTGGTGCATTGTTTGTGGGAATGCAGACTGGTGCAACCACTGTGGAAAACAGTATGGAATTTCCTCAAAAAAAAAAAAACTAAACTAAAAATGGAACTGACTTTTGACCCAGCAATTCCACTGCTAGGATTGTACTAGAAGAACCCTGAAACACCAATTCGGAAGAATTTATGCACCCCTATGTTCATAGCAGCACTATGGACAATAGCCAAGTGCTGGAAACAGCCTCAGTGCCCATTAGTAGATGAATGGATCAAAAACTTTGGTATATTTATACAATGGAATACTACACAGCAGGAAGAAAGAAGAAACTCCTACCTTTTGTGACAACATGGATGGAACTGGAGAGAATTATGCTTAGTGAAATAAGACAATCAGAGAAAGGCAAATACCATATGATCTCACCCAATACAGGAGACCAATGAACAAAACAGACAAACAAGCAAAACAGAACGAGACATGAATACAAGGAACAGAACTTCAGCATGCAGAGGGGAGGGGAGAGAAGGAGGCAAAGAAGGGGAGCAGTTCAGTCAAGGAACTAGCATGGATGACCCATGGATATAGACAATATGTGGGATTGACTGTGAAAGGGAGATGGGGAGGGTGAGGCAGGGGAGAGCAATGGGGGGAGAAATAGGGTAAATGTAATACAATAACAATAAAATAATTAATTAATTATAAGAAAGAAAGAAAGAAAAGCAGCCCCTCTTCTATTCCTCCTTGTCCAGATTAGTATTCTCCAACAGGTAACTGCTTCTGAAAATTGTAAGTTAGCTGGGAGGTATAAACCTTAATATTCTGAACTAATCTATGAATACCATTATTTCTTTTAAATTTCAGTGTTAGCTTGTATATGCTGATTTCCATTGGGGCCCTCCACTTTCCTGCCCTTCTTTTTCCAGTGGATGGTGTTGGTTAACCCTAGCCGTCCCTCCTGCTCTCTCTGTGCTTCCTCACCCCTGCTCAGGGAGGAGTGCTTGACCAGGCTAGCAGGAAGTCCTGACTCAGCCCCTCCCTGCCTTTTTCTCTAGACAGCACCAGCCTCAGGCAAGGTGCTTTCCACTCTGTTCTTCCATTCTGTGAGTGCACTGGGGCAGGGCCTGCCCTGTGCAGGAGGCCAGTGATAGGGTGGCTAAGCCAGTCAAACTCATAGTTGAAACATTAAACAGCTCACCCTCCATACTTCACTTCAGCTTCTGTTTGAACAAAACTGTGTATACCGCACTCTATACCAACACCCACCTCTAGGCCACCTGTCTGTGGTGGTAGTGACAGCTTCTACCCTGCCCACAGTCCCAAGTCTCTGTTTCTCCACAGGAGGGATTTCTCTGGCCCCATAGCTGCTCTTAGTTTTACATGGGAATCAGAAGCAGAAGGGCTTTCCATTAGTGGGACCAGCCTTCTGGCTCTCTGGTGGGACATTTCTAAAATGGGTTCCACCCACTTTCTCACAAAGACTCCAAGGAAAATGAGCTCACTGATACTTTGTTATTGGCTTTGCTCTCTTCTCTATCTCTCTTCCCCCATCCTCTCTCTACTTCTTAGCATCATTTCCTCCGAAATCTTCCTGTATCCAAGCCTTGTCTCTGAGTAGGGAAACTTATATGTTGATCTTCATCTGTCTGACTCTTACATACATCTCTCAAATGATATTAAACATACTTCTATTTTAAAAATGAGAATTGAATCCTATCTCATCATCTTCCCCTCCCCACACACAAATACAGCTTTTATAATTATCATACTTCAAATATAGTTATAGAATCTGTATTAGATCAAATTAGTATTTAGTAGTAATAAAGCAATTAACATTAGATAAGTAATTATCGAGGCCATAAATATTAATCTTATCTATAGAACTACAATATTACATTTCCTTTCTGCCATAACTTTTGTCTGTAAAATTCTTCTGACAATTTATTAGTCCCACTTTTCTTTGGTGACTGCTGAAGCAGTCCTGCTGCTCCAGCCTGGACTGGTTGCTGTCTGACCCATGTAGACTTAAATTTCAATTTTCTCTAGTCTGCTAAGTCAATTATACATACATACGATTTATACTTACACATACGATTTGTAAAGGTGGAAGATTTTCTTCCATACAATGAACTGTTACTTACAAATGCATTACTTCTAGCTAACTCATTAATAATGCTGGAATATTTGCGTAGGGTGTTTTAGTTTATGGAATGCTTTCACATACGTCATCCCATGCATTCCTTCCATCAATTTGCTGAGAGAGGGATTATTATGCTCATTGTGTGGATTCACTTAACACAGTGTAAGTTAGCACTTACTGAGTGCCAAACACTGACAAGCAAGCTCTATAAATAACTAAGTCCTCAAAACAACTCTATAGGAAGGAACAATTGCTAACTCTGTTTCACAAAGAGAAAAGTCAAGGTCAAAGATTTGGTAACTTCCCCAAGTTTAATTAGCTATTAAATAGTAGAATTGGAAATCAACACAGTCTAGCTTGAAAGTACATGATCTTAAAAAAATATCTTATGCTGTGGTTGGAAATGCTAAATAATAGAGGCAAAAAAAGTTATTTTCTAGAATCAGCCAGTATATAAGGGTCAGCGCAAAGACATGACCCCAAGAATTTTTTAATTCTATGCATAAAGTATTCTTGAGATTGCTATGCAAGATGGCTGTTGGCAGGGGATGTTATAATAGACCAATGAGACACCTCAGCACTGGGAGCTGCTGGGATCCTGCCTCTTCTGACGTGGCTGTGTCAGTGCACTTGTCAGGTAAATCTTTGATTCCGTCTACAATTGTTTCCTTACAATGGATTTTTCAAAAGTGTTATTTTGGATATAATATGAGGATATAACCTTTTAAAAGAGTTTGTAAAATTTGCTAAATAAGCCCTGACTGGTGGCACAGTGGATAAGGCACCGGCCTATGAACCCAAAGGTTGCTGGTTCTATTCCCCAGCCAGGGCACATAACCAGGTTGCAAGCCAGGTCTCCAGCCAGGTCTGTAGCTGGAAGCAGATGAAAGGCAACCGTACATTGATGTCTTTGTCTCTCTCTGCCTCTATCCCTACCCCTCTCTCTAAAAAAAATAAAAATAAATAAAAATCTTTAAAAAATTTGCTAAATAATCTTTCAGTAAAAGTTTCAATTTCAACTCACTGATGGTATAGGAACTACACCATTGCAACCATTAATGTCTGTCTGTCTTTCTTTTTTTTTTTTTTTTTTAAGATTTTATTTCATTATTTTTAGAAAGAGGGGAAAGGAGAGAGGCAGAGAGGGAGAGAAACATCAATGTATGGTTGCGTTTCACCTGCCTCCAGACCTGACTGGAGACCTGGTTTGCAACCTGGTTATGTGCCCTGGCTGGGGAATCGAACCTGCGACCTTTTGGGTTCGCAGGCTGGTGCCTTATCCACTGTGCTACCAGCCAGGGCTTTGTCTTTCATTTTTAATTCACAGGTAGGAAATTAAATTTTACATTTAAAAATCTTGCAATAATTATAACACATTTTTGCTGTTTAGCAGCCATTAATACTTTTTGTTTTAGGATATATCTTTCATTCTTTAAAAAAATTGTTTTAAAGATTTTATTATTTTTAAAGAGAGGGAAAGGGATGGAGGCAGAGAGAGAGAGAAATATCAATGTATGGTTGCCTTTCACCTGCCTCCAGCTACCAACCTGGTTGGAGACCTGGATTGCAACCTGGTTATGTGCCATGGCTGGGAATCAAACCAAAAACCTTGGGATTCGCAGGCCAGTGCCGATCCATTGAACCACCAGCCAGGGCTGTAGTTTTTTTATAGGTGAGAAATTAAAAATAAAAGGGAATAAATACTAAATGCTTCTCTAGTTAACAGAAAAGTTTTACATTTTAATTTTTAAAAAGATTTTATAGAGGGACGAGGGGAGCAAAAAGGGGATGGATGTAATACAATAACAATAAAATTAAAAACAAAAACAAAAGAAAAGAAAAGATTTTATTTATTTTTAGAGAGAGGGGAAGGGAAGAAGAGAGGGAGAGAAACACCAATGTGTGGTTGCTTCTTGAACACCCCCAACCAGGTACCTTGCCCTCAACACAAACATGTGCCCTGACTAGGAATCGAACCCATGACCCTTTAGTTCCCAGACCAGCGTTCAATCCACTGAGTCACACAAGTCAGGGATTTTTTTTTTATCTTAATTTTGTTTATTTACTTCTAATACTTTGCAAACTGAAGTCAAAACAATACAGTGATATATAAAAACGTGAAAAATCCTCCAATTCAGCCAACCTAAGATTCCCCTTTTTTCTAGCAGATTCCAGTATTTATAGACTATATTTCTTTTACAGAAGAGAATAAGTTCTCATAAAGTGTGTTTTACTACAGTAACAACTACCATATGCCCTAGAAAGCTTCTGGACTTCTACGCTACCAGTAGAGTTACTGCATAGAGCCTAATGTTTACTGATGAAAGCAACCACAGGTGCTTGACTTGAATTAACAAAACTACTAGAGTAACTTCTGGCAGCTAGAGAGATGACAAGGGTTTTTTTCTTAGGAGAGTTTTAAAGGGGAGCTTTGCCCATGGTGAATGCAAGTTTTCAAAAACAGTGAGCAATGTGAATTTGGCTGCTGGGATCCACATTTTCCTGCTGTGACATGGCCTGGTGGTCTTCTTCCTCTTAGGAACTCCTAATGATAGGTTTTGGAGGATGTGGTTTAGGTGTCACTGAGACAGAGTCCCAATTCAGCTCTATTCTCCAGTGACTTCAGCCCAGACTCTGCTGGATCTTATTGAAGGTATAAGAGGAATGAAGCTGCATTTAGTAAACTGATCCCTGCCTCCGCAAAAAAAAATCTCTTCTTTTTGCTAAAAATAACTTTTTTGCATGAACCAGCTCATGGAAGGTGCTTAGTAAATATTAACAGCACCCTCTAAAAGGATTTAAGCCATAGACGGTGTCAGAAAAAGCAGCTTGTGGTGCATTTTTACAGGTGGTTAGAGAACATGAACTCATAGCCATAAACCAAGTACTTCGGCAGTATATGCCAGTGGCCTGCCTGTGAAATTGAGAAATGTCCTTGATAATAGAAATTAGAAGGTTAAAAACTTAAGCTCCAGAATCTGACAGATTGAATTCCAGTTCTACTACTTACCAGGGCAGACCCTTTGGTAAGTTGCTTCATCACTTTAATTATTTTGTTCATTCATATAAAATAGGGACCATGGATTTTTTTCATTAAAAATATCATTTTTATTGATTATGCTATTACAGGTGTCCCAATTTCTTTTCCCTTTGCTCCCCTTAACCCAGCACCCCTCCCTCCAGCAAGCCGCCCCCCACCCCCACTTAGTTCATGTCCATGGGTCATGCATGTAAATTTTTTGGTTTTACCTTTCCCTACACTATTCCTAACATGTCCCTGTCTATTCTGCACCCACCACATATATGTCTTAATCCCTGCACCTTTCCCCCATTCTTTCCCTTTCCCCTCCCAGCTGACACCCTCCCCGAAAATGTTCCCCATATCTTTGACTCTGTTCATC
Source organism: Noctilio leporinus (assembly GCA_004026585.1). Classification (NCBI taxonomy): domain Eukaryota; kingdom Metazoa; phylum Chordata; class Mammalia; order Chiroptera; family Noctilionidae; genus Noctilio; species Noctilio leporinus. The sequence goes on from PVIW01011329.1 coordinate 18,292, forward strand.
ATCACCAAGCCATTATTATATGAAATGTTAAAGGGACTTACTCAAGAAAAAGAGAATCAAAATTGTGAACATTAAGAAGATAACAAACTCACAACTATCAACAACAGAATCTTAATAATACAAACAAAAGCTAAGCAGACAACCAGAGAGGGAAGAGAATCAAAGATATGAGAACCATAGATATTAATACCTCGTGGAGTTTTTGCAAGGACTAAATGAGAGAATGTTTGTGGATTTTAACACACTGACTTGAAAGTAGTGGGCTCGAGGGCTCAATAAGTGCTTGGTACAATTCTCTCGGCCAAATCTAACTCGTCATGTCTATTAGCCTCTATCCGTTTATGAAGATTATCATATGATTACTCAAAATGGTAGCATTTTAAATACCAAGAGACACATGTGAATGACTCAGATGGCTTCTTCAGAGAAAGGATAGAAATAAATATTTCACTTATTTCTTTTGAACATAGCAAGTCATAAGTCTCAGCTTGTGAATCATCATCATGGATTCCACTGTCGGACAGAGAAATCCACTTGGCAGTAATCAAAGTGGCAGCTGACAAAGCTTCCCTGAGAGTGGGTGGTTCTTGTTTTCTCCTTGGGGCACATTGTCAGTGACCTACCCTGAAGAAAAATATTCAGAGATTAAAAAGGAAACCATAATATTAATGATTAAAAGAAACAAGCACCAGAAACAGAACAAGTTGGTTCTGAGGCAAACTGACAGGGATGAGTACTGAAAAGTCTTTTTTGTTGTTGTTGCTATTTAAAAATTTTTACATTTGCATGTTCTTTTCTGGTCTTCTTTGCTCTGTCCCTCAGAATGGGGTGAGAAAAATACATAGCAGAAGGGCCAAAGGGGAAAACCTCCCAATGAATTTAGAAGGTTCTTTGAAGTGATTATTATTTATTTTGCAGAGTGACTTAGGTAGACATATTTATAGCTGATCTCCCTCAGAGTCAAATAAGAAGAGATCTACTTTTTTATTTTATTTTTACCTTTTGCTTTGGCTCAGGTGCTGCGGTCCTGCTGGGCCAGAGGAATGATAGACGGGGTAGGATTCTTAATGAAAAGACAGACACAAAAAAGCTGGGGTCAGGAGGACTGCCACTCGTGGTGACAGCGCCACTTTATTATTCACACAAAACTTATATAGGTTTTTCAAGCATTCAAGCTTATCTCCTAGTGAAACTATTTTGGCTGAAAGTACTTTTCCCACAAGACATTTGCTTATTTCTTAGTAACTAATTATTATCACTTTTGAAGCATACTACTTATGTTATATCTTTCACTACACAGCTGCTATTCACTCTTGCTGAAGGTCAGCTTGTCCTCTAAACATGATGTGGAACTTTGTAATCATTGGAACACGTCTCAGCCATGCTGTTGACCTTTTGGCCATCAGCCTGCCTCGAAGCCCTGGGTCCAGCCATGCCTTGACTCAGGGGGTCCCGACACTCAGGGCCATTTGTTTTTGACTCATTCAACAGCCCTGCTAGAATGAAGGAATAAGATCAAGAAGTGAGAAACTCTCTCTCTTCCTGGTTTAGCTATTGAATATAAAATAAATGTAGATTAGGATGACAGTCAGGGATCTTCAGTACAGAGCTTCTATGAACTCTGAAGTGATGAACAGAAAGAACTGTGGTCCTTAGTTTGAATTTATATGCCTCAAACCACCCAGCTTCACTAAGGCAGTTCTATTTTTTAATCCTAGAACTAAAACTGCCTTGTTGGGGAGAGAAATCTTGTATATACATGAAACAAATTGTAGGACCCTGTCTGGGTGCAGCATAGCAGAGCGGTTCCCATCTTGGACCACTTGGAGTCAAATGGGTTCAAATCCAGTTACTAGGTGTATAATTTTTGGCAAGGTAGTAAACATCTTAGAACCACTATTTTCTCATCTGTAAAGTGGGGATGATAATATCATTTGCTTCATAGAGTTACTATAAGGATAAAATAAGTTAATACATGCAAAGCTCTTAGAATAGTTATCCTTGATAATCTGACATATGCAATATGCATATATTATTTTTTTAAGTCCTCATAATAACCCTATACGTAAGTATTATTAACTTCATTTTACATATTGAAACTGCTAACCTTTGGGACCTGAAAGACCTGAGCTAATATTTGGAAGATACTGCATGTCTCCCAGGATTCTATTAGAATTGATGAGTCGATGAAGGCAGAGCTCTCTACCATGGCAAGGGCTAATAGGCCTGGTGCATTGCACATCTCTAAAAAACATTGTTCATGCTGTATTTTATGTAAATGGAACCCTAATTTCATCTCCAACACAGAAATCCTTATTTAATCACAGTTAACCTTTCTTCAATAGTTTTTAGTGATAAAAAACTCATTGCTACCTATGGCCTATTATGATTTTTAGTTCTTTGTTTCTTCGTTATAGTGAACTGAAATCTGTTTATGAACCCACTGAGCTTATTTCTGCTTTTTTGAATAGTACAGAATGCATCTAATATAGGGTCTTTACAGCCCTTATACAGGGTGGGTAAGGGCAAGGCTTGTTGCTACATCTTACTATTTTTGTGTTAATAAAGTATTTATGGTGCTACATGATAAACTTCTTTTAAAAACATTTTGATGTAATTGGTTTCCATGTAATTCTATGTGTTATAGTTCGTGTGTTTAAAAATCACTATTCTAAGAAAGTTTCCATTAGCTTCGCTGGACCACCAAAATTTTTAGGAAGCCTGGTCTAATTCCTTGTTTTATGAGTCAGGTTTCAACTATTAGAAAGTAGTTCTGTTCCCCCACACTTTCTCTTTCCCAGACTGAAAGTTCCTAAAATCCTATTTCAAGACATAACTTGTCACCAGGAGGCTGCTGCCCAGGAGAAGCCAGCACCAGAACTAAGATCCCCTCACTGGCGAGATGGAGCAGACAGCACCAGAACAAAGCCAACTGCTTTATAGGGAGTAATACAGTTCCACAGCAAAGCATGGACAGTGGACAGAAGGCCAACAGAAAAAAAGATGGCATTTGAAGAAAGCATTCCATGTGCCAGGGTGTGTATGGAGGATAAAGGTGGTATTACCACAAAATAGCCTAAGTGTCCCAATTAGTGGGCAGAGCATAGAAGGGGAAGGGAAATAACATGTGTCAGGTGTTATGTGAGGCCATTTACAGACAACATTGGTTTTATCCTTACAGCAAATCAGTATGGTAAATATTACTTCTCTTATTTTGTATGTAAGAAAACTGAAGTTCAGAAAAGATTAAGTAAAGCCCTGGCTGGTGGCTCAGTGGATTAGTCCTGTCCTGTGAACCCATAAGTTGCTGGTTTGATTCCCCAGTCAGGGCACATAACCAGGTTGCAAGCCAGGTCCTTAGTTGGAGGCAGGTGAAAGGCAACCATACAATGATGTTTCTCTCCCTTTCTGCCTCCCTTCCTTCCCTTCTCTCTAAACAAATAATAAATAAAATATTTTTTTAAAAAGAAAAGATTAACTAATCTACCCATATTCACCCACCTGTCAGAGACCCAAGCAGAAAGGCAGGTAGCACTTAAAAAGTCACAGAGCTGGTGAGCATGTCCTGGTGTGCAGTGGCTGGACTTGCTGTTTGAGGGGTGGGAGTGGGACTGGCAAGAACCAAACAGGACCTTAGTTCTAAAGTGACTCAGGTAAATTAAGCAAGATACTAAGCAACACTAAGGCACAGCAAATAAAACACAAACCACTTATCAGAACTGGTACCCAAAATGGTACTCTGACCCTTTCACCTCCATGCCTTTGCTCTTCCTTCTGGCTGATTCCTACTAGACCCTCCTCTGTGGCTCCCTAATTCTACCTTCCTCCCTGTTACACAGACCAAATGCCTGTTGACTGGTCATCTGTCTTCAGGGGCCTCATACGATTTATAACACCTTTCTTTGATTTTCACATAGATATTTTACCCCTTCTACTTGTGTAACTTAATAAAGGCATGCAGAATCAAAGCACTCTTCAATTGGGATTGCCGCTTTACCTATTGGATCACAATTAAATGACTAGTGAGAGTGCTAATGAGTGTATTTCTAAATCATTCATTATTCATTTCAAGAAAAATACCACATTGATATTTAAGATATAAAGTGTTTTTAAAATATTTTAACTATGTACTTTTTCCTCAAGTATTTTTATTATTATTATTTATTTATTATTTTCAGAGAGAAGTGAAGGGAGAGAGGAAGAGAGGGAGAGAGAGACATCAATGTATGGTTGCCTTTCACCTGCCTCCAGCTACAGATTTGGCTGAAGACCTGGCTTGCAACCTGGTTAGGTGCCATGGCTGGGAATCGACCCAGTGACCTTTGGGTTCACAGGCTGGCACCTTATCCACTGTGCCACCAGCGAGGGCCTCCCCTCAGGTATTTTAAAAACTTGTGCAAGCTAAAAAGTTAAAAATCATAGCATTAATTATTCTTTTTTTGTTGGATATACTACATTAATACATCTGAAGTGGTATGTAAAAGATAAAATTCAACCTATTATTGGTGTTTGGGTTTACCATAATAGTGACAGAATTCATTTCAATTCAAGAAGCATTTACTGAGCAAATGCTATTAATAGAAGGTATTTATTCTGAAAGACAAGTCAGTAAAAATGATATACTCCCTGCCCTCAAAATGCGTATGTAAGAGGCAGACAATGTACAGAAATGTTTATGGAGGCTTAAACAAAGTAATAAATACCAACACCTTTCCTTCTAGCAAGAAATAAGGTTTTGGAAGGCAGGATTGTCTTTTTCTTTTCTTCCTTCTCCCCTTCTTCCTTCCTTTTATTCACTTTTAAAAATCATTCATGGCATCTAACATATGTTATCCATAAGAAATTTCTAAGAAATTTCAGGTGGATATATTGAACTCAAGTATTCTCATTAAAGATTTCAAGATTCTAGGCCTTAATAATTAGATTATTAGGGCATGTGTCAACATAGACACAAGTAATTGACTGTTTACTCAAAGTAAAATTTTCCTTTTTTAAAAAAATTTTTAAAGATTTCATTTAGTATTTACAGAGAGAAGAGCAGGGAGGGAGGAAGAAAGGGAGAAAAGCATTCATGTATGGTTGCCTTTCACCTGCCTTCAGCTACAGACCTTGCTGGAAATCTGGCTTGCAACTTGGTTATGTGCCCTGGCTGGGGAATCAAACCAGTGACCTTTGGGTTCCCAGGCCAGGGCCTTATCCACTGAGCCACCAGCCAGGGCTCAAAATTTTCCTTTTTTTAATAACCTCTTGGATAATGATGATGATGATATATCAAGCTTTGACTTTAGAGACAACCTTAGTGTTACAAGTCAGATTGATTTTCTGAACCTTAGTTTGTAAATGACTTTACTGGGCTAAATAACAGCTTTAATATTTCTGCTTCATTGGCACCTACCAAGAGATGCCCATTTTGCTTATGTGGCCAATCATTCAGTTTCATGATGGTCATTCATTTCTTTGGTGGTCATGAGATCCAAGTAAGGGAAATGTCAAGTTGTTTTAAGCAGAACCTTATTATAGTATGATTTAGTATTAAGAAGTGTGTATGTGTGTTTTATTAGTCAAACACAAGTCAGAAAATACTCATATAAAATAAAAGCCCTCTTATAACTTGTTAGCTGATTATGCTGGTAATAGTCTTTTTACATAATACCAAAAGACTTTTATTGAATTAAAATAGATTCTCTGCCTATATTAGTATATGAGCTTTTAACCACATAAATGAAGATTATTTTTACATGTATATGTCTTTAGTCATGGCCTTTATTGTCAGAATATTTTAAAGGACATTTTTGAAGTATAAATTATGAATAGATTGAAAACTAGTTTTTTTTAATTAATTTTTTGGATGAAAATATTGTGTGCTTAGAATAAAATGGAATATCTAACGTACACTTAAAGATGTTTCTTGAGTTTCACAGAGCTTTCTCACTGGAAATAATATGCAAAAGCATTAATTCTTATTTTTATGACAATGCTATAAGGAGAGGTAAAAGAATAATCTTCAGGACCCTTTCACTTAAAAATTAATTGAATTACTGATGTCAAGAGTTTGAGTTAAGTGTCATATATTTCAGTCACACCTTGACCTTTCTTGTAACACAAATAAATTCTAGGGGAGCATGTAGGCAGAAGCAGGTAGCCCCATTGAGATGTGTAATAATGAACAGGAAGCAATAAGATGTGATGACAGCTGCTAAGGGAATGCCCAGGCAACTGGAGCCTTTCTTGCTCCAATTGTCAAGCTTCTCTATGACTTACCTTCTGCCCAGGACAATACTGATTCCTACAGGAACACATCTACAACTACCGGCTGCTTAAAGGCTAGTTCCTGAGCCTCTTAAAGAGAAGTTATTTAAAACTGTAAAAATACCTAAATGGAATGATGACAAAGAAGTGTAATTTACTGATTTGAGAATACACCCTAGGCATTATAAAAACTTAACAAGCTGTAATCTCCAGCAGAACAGTTCTTTAAGACTTGCACACTTTTGTACCATTTTGCCCCTTGTCATTTTCCCAGGCACCCACCAGAGGAAAGAACCCTGCTCCCGCAAAAACAGGGAAACTTTTTCCAAAAATACTAATATTCAATCATCATTAGTAGAAATTATAACTCTTTTAGATACCTTAAAGATATTTGTCAATGCTGTGTGAATATTGAACTTTCTCAAAATGTGGAGCCCTGGTAATAGGACTAACAATTAAAATAGATCGACTAGCATGTGAAACCCCCCTTTGTAGGCGTGTACTCACTGCTGGGGGCACTGTAATTACATACACTCCATGAGCTACAGCTGGGACTAATAATACTGTATTGAATACTGGAAAGCTGTAATTATACAACAACATAATGTATGCTTGGCAAGATTTTCAGCATTGGGGAATCTGCTGTCAAATACCATCTGGCAGAGTTAAAGGTCCAATTTGGGGGTCAGAATAATTGGTCTAGACTGAACTAATTCAGGGCATCGAGGCTCGAGCAGAGTAAGTCATGTCTGTGAAACAAACCCCATGATATGAATACATCTAGAAAAAATGTGCAGTCTTAAAGCACATTACTTTATAACACAAAGAATTTCCAAATTTAAAAAACTGCTACATAGCTATGCACCATGAGTGGTGTAGCAGATTAAAAATAAATAAAACAGGAAAGGAAGAGAGAGTTACTGACTGCCAGTTGCTTATGATTATGACACAGGGTAAATTTGTGTTTTCACAAAGAAATGTACAAAGGAAAATAAATGAACAATACCATTGACATGGTCTGCTGTCTTTAACACTGCTCTATTTTTTTTTTTTAAATCCTCACCTGAGGATATGTTTATTGATTTTAGAGAGAACTGAAAGGGGGAAGAGAGAAACATTGATCTGTTGCTTCCTGTATGCACCCCAAACAGGGACTGAATCTGCAACGTAGGTATATGCCCTGACTGGGGACCAAACCCTCAGGCTTTTGATGGATGGGATGATACTCCAACCAACTAAGCCACCAGGCTTGGGGCATTGTTCTGTTGTTCTGTTTGAAAATATTTCCTTTAAACCTCATGTTCTTCTCATATTTAGCTGATAGAATTACATAGAATCACCTTCATAAAGATGTTTCTGTTATGATTTTCTCCCTTTTTGTGAAGTCATTATATTTTACTTTGAGTCCTGCCTACAATACTACGGCAACTAAGATTATCCCAATTGTTACAAATTTGTCTCTTCTTCTGTCACCCAAAGAAGTCTGTTCTCTGTAATAAGGCTTAATCTTAGTGTTTCCTTTATATGCCTTAGCTCTGAATTCCATTAACTTACAAAAAGCTTTATGTAGAAACCTATTAGTTTGTGTTTAAAACACATATTCTTAACATTTTCCATGTGTCACATTTATTCTGGGAGAAATTCCTTGAAATTTTCAGGCAGTAAAGAAGTTTTTAAATTCAATTGGTTTGAAAATTTTGAGGAACACATTTCTAAAGGCCTTTAGATTTCTTGTGACTATTTTGGGAAATCTTCAGCTTCTACAGTCATGTATTTGTATGGAAGGCTTATCCAAGTTTATTATGGTAGAATGTAATTTTACTTAGTACATACTGTTTACTTAGGAATGGTGTGTATATTTTAAATCTCTCAATGCTCTTATTAAGCAATATTTTTGAGTCATGATGAAAAAATAATCATTTTGACTTAGCCAATTTTGATAGATCATAATTTAGGAAACTATTCAAGAGACTTTTTCCTCTTCTAATATCTGTGCTTAAAGTGCTTCTAATTGTGAGTACTAATGAGAATGTTCAGAGCTTATTAAGTATGGCTATCAAAGAAAGCCATAGGATATTAATTATTGCCCTGCTCACTGAGATAAAGCAGTTCAAGTGGTTCTACCCTTTTATAACATAATAAAAAGGGACTGAGCAAATGAATAGGGAAGCTAAAGGTAATTATAGGTATTTATAAGAAAGAATTGAATTAGCTGATCATTAAAATGCAAAGGAGCAAGTACTTGAGCCATTAAACTAGACCAGCTGATTATCATTGTATTCCACAAGAGTTTAATTCACTGTTCCTCTTGCTATACATGAGTATGCAGGCCACTAGATTATTGGTTTTTCCTTACCTACTTCAGAAAAAGGACAGAACTTTTTCCTTTTTCTTTCTTTCCTTCCCCACTTGTTTCTTTTTTTCTTTTCTTTTTTCCCTCCCTCTCTCCCTCTCTCCCTCCTTCCTTCCTTCCCTCCCTTTCTTGTTCTTTCATTCTCTTTTATTCTTTTTTTCAGATGAGATAATCCCAACTGATCAACAGAAAAGACTGGAGATCTAATAAGAGACCAAATACAAGATCCATTTACAAAAATCAAATATTCCTCTGCATCAGCAACAGTCATCTGAAAATGTAACATAATTTATTTATTTGTTTATTTATTTTTAAAGATTTTTAAATTTTTGTTATTTTTAGAGAGAAGGGTAGGGAAAGAGGAAGAAAGGGAGAGAGAAACATCAATGTATGGTTGCCTTTTACCTGCCTCCAGCTACTTACCTGGCTGGAGACCTGGCTTGCAACCTGGTTATGTGCCCTGACTGGGGATTGAACCAGCAGCCTTTGGGTCTGCAGGCTGGTGCCTATCCACTGAGCCACCAGTCAGGGCTAAACTATTAATTTAACCAAATAAATAAGATATGAGATCTTTATGGAGAAAAAGTTTTAGATTATTTAAGGGCAAAAAGACCTAAATAAATGGAGTGCTATACCATGTTCATGGAATGAGTGGCAGTAGTGTAAAGTTGTCAATTCTCCCAAATTAATGTATACATTCAATTTAATCCCAATGAAAAGTCTGGTAGAACTTGGAAAAATTAATTCAATGTACTTATTCTAAAATGTATAAGAAGACTAAATACACTAGAAGTAATTAAAGTGATTTTGAAAAAGGGCAGTAAAGGGCTACCTCATTGTCAGGCATCAGACAGCTGATATGTGCAGGTGGAGAACGGGCTGATAAAACACTTACTAAATGTCATTTTATGGAGATAAAAATAATTTAGAGTTTTAGTGTATTGCCAGTGTTTCTCAATCCCTTTTCATTATTATCTTCCTAAGAAACCTTTTTAGGTATTCATTTTCTTATTTTCCTTCTTTCCCAATGAAATTTTTGTTTTTTACATTTTTTTCCCCCAACGTATGGTTTCCTTTCACCTGCCTCCAGCTATGAACCTGGCTGGAGACCTGGCTTGCAACCTGGTTATGTGCCCTGGCTGGGAATCCAACCAGCCACCTTTGGGTTTGCAGGCTGGCACCTTATCCACTGTGCCACCAGCCAGGGCCTGAAATTTTAATACTACAGATATAATGTATATTATCTGTCTGTAGTTTTTAGGCAAGACATAATATCTAAGTTCTTTTACCCTACTAAATACAAATTTCACCCCCTTGGAAGTGTTATTACATTCACTGAGAATGCATGTTTATATCATATTCAAATGGGAGGGAGGAGGGTGGATGGAGGTAGAAGCAGGTATGGGGGGAATAATTGGCAATGGAAAAAATACAATAAATAATAAATTTAAAGAAAAAAAATGCTTTTGTTTGATAAAGTGCAGCAATCATTTATGATAAAAACCCTCAGCAAAATGGGAATAGAAGGAGCATACCTCAACATCATAAAGGCCATCTATGAGAAACCTGAAGCCAACATCATACTTAATGATCAGGAACGAGACAAGGCTGCCCACTTTCTCCACTTCTATTCAACATTGTCTTGGAAGTTCTAGCTATAGCCATCAGAGAAGAAAAAGGAATCAAAGGTATCCAAATTGGAAAGGAGGAAGTCAAACTGTCATTATTTGCAGATGATATGATAATGTACATACATAACCTGATTGGCTCCACCAAAAACTTACTCAACCTAATAAGCAAATTTAGCAAAATAGCTGGGTATAAAGTCAATATCCAGAAATCAAAAGCATTTTTGTATACCAATAATGAAATGACAGAAATAGAAGCAAAAAAACAAATCCCATTTACCATAGCAACAAGAAAAATAAAGTACCTAGGAATCAACTTAACTAAGGAGGTAAAAGATCTGTACTCAGAAAACTACAGAACGATGAAGAAAGAAATCAAGGAAGACACAAATAAATGGAAGCATATACCATGTTCGTGGATGGGAACAATTAACATCATTAAAATGTCCATACTACCCAAAGCAATCTACATATTCAATGCAATCACAATTAAAATACCAATGACAGACTTCACAGAAATAGAAAAAATACTTCAAAATTTTATATGGAGCCAAAAACGTCCACGAATAGCCACCACAATCTTGAGAAAGAAGAACAAGGTAGGAGGAATCACAATCCCGGACTTCAAACAATACTACAAGGCTACTGTCATCAAAACAGCATGGTACTGGCATAAGAATAGACATATAGATCAATGGAACAGAATAGAGAGCCCAGAAATAAACCCAGGACTCTATGGTCAACTAATATTTGACAAAGGGGGAAGGAACATCCAATGGAGTCAAAACAGTCTCTTCAACAAATGGTGTTGGGAGAACTGGACAGCAACATGCAAAAAGATAAAACTAGACCACCAACTTATACCATACACCAAAATAAACTCAAGATGGATAAAGGATTTAAACATAAGCAGTGCCACCATAAAGGTCCTGGAGGAAAATATAGGCAGTAAACTTTCGGATATCCTACGCAAAAATATGTGTACTGATACTGCACCAAGGGCAAAGGAAATCAAAGAACGAACCAACAAATGGGACTATATCAAATTGAAAAGTTTCTGTTCAGCTAAAGAAAATATCAGCAAAATTCAAAGGGAACTAACTGTATGGGAAAACATAATTGCCAATGATACCTCAGACAAGGGTCTCATCTCCAAAATATATAAAGAACTAATGCGACTCAATGCCAGGGAGACAGACAGCCCAATTAAAAAATGGGCAAAGGACCTGAACAGACAACTCACTGAGGAAGATATACAAAGGGCCCAGAGGCATATGAAAGAATGCTCAACATCGCTAGTCATCAGAGAGATGCAAATTAAAACTGCATTAAGATACCACCTCACAC